>PVHX01013974.1:0-52381 GCA_004024805.1 Geosciurus inauris | reverse complement strand
AACTTTGGTCAAACGGGAAGGTAGGGTAGGATGGGACATGGGGGCAGGAAAGATGGTGGAATGTGGTGGATAACAAAAAAAACCAAATAACCCAATCAATAAATGGGCAAAGGAACTGACCAGACACTTCACAGAAGAAATACAAATGGTCAACAAATATATGAAAAAATTTTCAACATTTCTAGCAATTAGAGAAATGCAAATTAAAGCTACACTGAGATTTCATCTCACTCCAGTCTGAATGACAGTTATTAAGAATACAAGTAACACTAAATGTTGGCAAGGATGGGACATGGGGGTACACTCATACATTGCTGGTGGGCCTGCAAATTGGTGCAACCACTATGGAAAGCAGTAGGGAGATTCCTCAGAAAACGTGGAATGAAAATACTAATTGACCCAGTTATACCCTGCGGGGGTCGCAGTCCGTCCTGAGCCAGCGGGTCAAAGGGGCACCCTCACATTCGCCTCGCCTCTGTGGAAGTTGGGAAGAGTTGGAGCCGGCTGGCTGCCTGTTCCCAGCCTTGTCTTCTGCCATTGCAAGACAATCAGACACGCCAGGGGAGTCAAATCAGAGCAGGAACCCATTTATTTGCGGAACAAGTATTCAACGTATAGGACCGTTCAGCCAATCAGAGACAATGCATGTAGATAACAGCGGTCCATGTGGCAAGGCATGTAAGCCCCCTGAATTTTGGCCACGAGCTGCAGGTTCGCAGAACCAATAATAATTGTAAACTGATCACATATTTCCTCCTTCCTTTGTGCCCTTCCCATTTACATAATGGCTAGTCATTAGGGTGTAGCATAGAGCTAGCCCTCCACATACCCAAAGGACTTAAAATCAGCATTCTATAGTGATACAGCCACATCAATGTTCATAGCAGTTCAATTCACAGTAGCTAAGCTATGGAGCCAACCTGGATTCGCTTCAATAGATGAATGGATAAAGAAAATGTGGTACATATACACAATGGAATATTACTCAGTCATAAAGAAGAATGAAATTATGGCCTTTGCCAGGAAATGGACAGAACTGGAGGCTATCATACTAAGTGAAATAAGCTAGTCCCAAAAAGTCAAAGGCCAAATGTTCTGATACGCAGATGTTGACTCACAATAGGTGGTGGGGAGGGAGGAGTGGAAGTTCTCTGGATTGGAGAGGGGTGAATGGAGGGAAGGAAGAGGGATGGAAATATACGAATAGGCAACCAGTGTACCTCCATATCATGTACAACCACAAGAATGGGAAGTTATACTCCTTGTATGTACAATATGTCAAAATACATTCTACTGCCATGTGTAACTAAAAAGAAGAAACTTTTAAAAAATACAAAAGTAAAAGTTTGGTAGAATTCAGTGGTGAAGTTATCAGGAGCTGGGCTTTCCTTTGTGGGTAGTTTTAAAATTATTAATTCAATCTCTTCGCTTATTATAAATGTATTCATAGTTTCTATTTCTTTGTTAGTTTTGGTGGTTTGTATAATTTATAAAATTTCCATTTCATCTAATTTGTTAACATGTAATTTTTCATAATATTCCTTTATAATTCTTTTTATTTCTGTATGGTCAGTAATGCCTCCTTTTTCATTTCTGATTTCAGTAATTTTAGTCTTTGCTCCTATTTTCTTGGCCAGTCTGGCTAAAGTTTCATCCATTTTGTTGATTTCTCAAAGACTCAGATTGTGGATTTACTGATTTTTTCATATTGCCCTTTATTCCTTCATTTCATGAATTTCCTCACAAATGGTTATTAGGCCCTGTCATTCTCAGAGACAGTGTTATGTGGTGCATGACTGTATTTCTTCTATGATGGGTCTGCTAGCAACAAATTCAGTTTTGTTTTCTGGGAATGTTTTAATTTTACCTTTGTTTTTAAGATATAGTTTTATTGGATAAAGGATTCTTGATTCTTGGTTGACTGTTTTTGCTTTTTTTGTTGTTGTTGTTCTTTTTTTTTTTTTTGCCCTTGAGCACTTTGAATATGTTGTTGCAGTAACTGGCCTCTATTGTTTCCACTGAGAAGACAGTGAGTCATTTTTCCCTCCTTGCTATTCCAATTTTTCTCCTTGTCTTTGGTTTTCAGCATTTTTTACTATGATACGTCTGATTGTGCATCTCTTTTCTTTTGTCTTCTTTGGAGTTTGTTGAGTTTCCTGAATGTGTGTGCATGTGAATTACTGTTTTAAAATACACTTGGGGTGTTTTCTGTCCTTATTTCTTCAAAATTTTTTTGCTTCTTTCTCTTTCTTCCTCTTGGTACTCTCAGTATATTTATGTTGATGCACTTAATGGTGTCCTACATTTCTCTTAGGCATTTATCAGTTTTCTTTATTCTTTTTTCTCTTTTTAAAATGTCACTCTCTCTATTGACCTAACTACAGGTTTGCTTATTCTTTCCTCTGCCACTTTCAATTTGCTGTTGAACCTTTCTAATGATGTTTTCATTTCAGTTATTGTAGTTTTAAACTCCAGAATTAGCATTTGGTACTTTTTATAATTTCTCTTTATTGATATTATCTGTTTGATGTGACATTGTTGTCATTATACCTTCCTTTAGTTCTCTAACCACGGTTTCCTTTAGTTCTTTGAACACATTTATAAAGGTTATTTTGAAGAAAAAAAAACCAATCCACCCTTTCCTCTTATGCATTTGTCTGGTCTTCTGGACCAGGTTGCGTGTTCATCAAAGTCAGAGGCCAAGTGTTTCATTTCACCCACTACACCCTCCCCAGGAGAAAGACCCCACATGTCTCCTTGCTATGGAGTTCTTGGGGTCAACTCTCTCTCTCTGCACAAAGACCTCAGTTCAAAAGCAAATAAAACGTGAGCATTCAGTGCTTTGGCTGGGTTGACTGCGTGGTGCCAAGCAAATGACTCGGTGGTTTTTCAGTTTGGTTTGCCTTTTGTTCTCTGAATTTCACATTATGTGAAGACAGAGCATAGCCTCAAGGTGTACCTTAAGCGTCCTCCTGTTTCTGAGTTTACTCAGACAGGCAATAGAAAATGGCATCCTTGAAAATTAATGCCCTTACAGAAATTCAGCCCAGGCTAGCAACTGTAAACCATTGGTTATTAGTCAGGATAGCTATTTGCAACACAGAGCATGGAAATTCCCTATGGGTTTTCTTGGGGCATGAAAAGGACGGCTCAGGATGCTCTGGATAATTTCGTTACCATCTTTGCCTGGTCATTTTATACATAAGCAGACTGTTCATCACCATCATCCCAACCTCTCCTGCTAGCTTGAATTCCTCTTAATTCATTTATAAAAGAAAATTAGAGTGCTGACTGCAACCTGTAAAAGAAGTCTACATCTTTCTTTCATTATCAATTCTATATAAACTATTTTAGCATTACCGAAGGTATACAAAGAGGGAATAAAAAGATTATGATCCTGTTAAAATGTCAACTAAAAACAAACAACAATTTTTTAAATGCACATTCATATCACAGCAAGAAAGTGGATTTAAAACTCCCAAACTCATGAAAGTTTTTTAAGAATGAGGCCCTGTGTGCTGCAGAAAGGACAGACCAAACTGGTTGAACATAAGACAAGAGTGGATGAAATATGGTTTGATTTTTTTTCCTTCTGACTCTTGTTCCCCCTTTGGAAACTGATAAAAGATTTAATATTTTTTCTAAAAAATTGATCTCATTTTTAGTTTATTTTCTAAAACTGGAGATGTCTTTACATATGTTTGAAAGTATGTCGTCAAACCTTTGGAGGACTTTTTCAGATGGAAGAAACCTACAATGCGTATCTTACCAAATCGTTTGGGGATTTTCCGCTTTTATGTGTTTGGGCATTTTTCCCTCTTGAACATCATAACCTAATAATCGTGGCAGAAGGTTAAATATTTTCCATACTTTGTTTCTGAAATTTGTTCCTTACAAAGAGCAAGCATATGGGGGAAAGAAATTTATACACTCAATCTATTACTGAAGGTTCCCTCTGGGGTTAGGGTATAGGACCTTGGCATGGGCTGGCTGAGGCTTGGGGGGAGCACACATTTCATTTTTCTCCATTTTTTTCCCAAACGAAAATGTACTCCTGTGTTGTTTGTATAATTTTAATACATATTTAATGAAAGAAAAAACTTCATTTAGAGAAAAATTTTCATTTGGTTAGTTTTAAAAGTTCTATAGTATTGCTAGTTTGAACCCTGCATATAGAATTGCCAGGAGAAAGAATAGGGAGGAATTATTATTTGCTCTTTTGGCATCATCCACTTGCTAAAGAAGATTAAGTAAAAGAATAAGGAGAAAGGGGCAAAATGAAGAATTTGATATCCAGAATAAAAGGTTTCTATTGAGAAACATTTTAGAAATTAACACTTTGATTAGTTATCAAGATCACATTGAAGCCCAGCGCGGTGGCACATACCTGTAATCCTCACACTTTGGGAGGCTGACACAGGAGAATTGTGAGTTCAAAGCCAGCCTCAGCAATGGCGAGGCGCTAAGCAACTCAGTGAGACCCTGTCTCTACATAAAACACAAAATAGGGCTGGGGATGTGGCTCAGTGGTTGAGTGCCCCTGAGTTCAATCCCCAGTACCAAAAAAAAAAAAAAAAAGATCACATTGAATTCATTTTTCCTAGTACTAGTTGGCTTTAACTTAATATACTTAAAAAAAATGTGCCCTCATGACATAATCAGTCCCTACATCATTTCTTGGGGCTTTAAAATAGAAACCTAACATTTACACCTAACAACTAAATTCAAAAAAGCACCTGTTTAAATCCCCAAATCTCTTAAGGGATAGGAATGAAATAATTTGTTCTCTTTCCATTGAAACACACAATCATTGCTTATAAAGCCTCAATCTCACCCACTCACCCATCCCCAACTTTCTTTTGGGTATAATTAAAAGTTGATTTGAAGAATAAAGTCTGGTTTGCCTCCCACATCCTGGGCTCCACACATTCTGTCCCAGGGGTTGGTTCAGGAGCAAAGCATCTCTGTCATCTTAGCTTCCAAATGTGGAAAGTGGAAGTTGAGGGGGTGAAGTTTTCTAATTCTTGGAGGATTAAAAAAAAATAGGGACACACACACACATATAAAGCACGTTGTGTGTGTGTGTGTGTGTGTGTGTGTGTGTGAGAGAGAGAGAGAGAGAGAGAGAGAAAGGGAAAGAAAAGAGTTGAATCCAATGAGTGATTTCCTGTTCAGAGCAAGACCTAAGCTTCACTCCATGAAAGGAAATGTAATTGGTTCCACTCCATGAGCACATCAAGAGGAAGGCTGGTCACTCACTTCCACTAGCCCCTGTTGGAGGCATGATGCAACCCAGGAGAGGTGGTCCTCCAGTAGGCCTGGGGTGGGTCCTGGCTGGCCAGGGAAAGCTCACACCTCCACACCCCCTAACCCTGGAAGTCCCCCTGGATTCTGTCAGTGTTTGGGTTCTGCTCTTTTCCCACTTTGGGGAGGACACACGATGTCCCTCCAGGTCTTGCAATCTGGGTTTGATTAAGTAATTATAAACTCCAAGCAGCAGATCTATCATTTTTGTCCCGAGACTTGCCAGTATGTGTCTTTTGTGGCCAATGCCAGCCAATGATAAAACCGCTCTCATTGCTTTCCATGAGAACACAGAGGTTCCATGTTTGTGCTCATTCCTGGATTTTGGCGATAGAAGCCTGCCCAGCATTTGTTGCGGGTGCCAACATCGCTGGAGAACTTCAAAATAAATCCTTTCTGTATTTACTCAGCCCACCACTCTGTCGCTGAGATTGCCTTTTACAAGTGTATGATCAGAGCTCCCATTTTCCACTTCTAGCACAGGGTGATTATATTTTTTAACAGAAAAGACATCAAGACGTGCAGCAGGGCATGGTGACTGTTGGGGTGCTGGAGCAAGGCGGGAAATGACCGGTACGTGAGGGCTGAACTTTTATCCCACACAAAGCAAGCACAGAGGTGAGCCCATTTTAACATTTGGTTAAAATGTTTAAAACTTTCCACTTCCTCTACAGCAAAAGCCCAAAATAAAGTCATCAAAATAAAGCAGTAATATTTCATAGTAATATGCTGTCTCCTATAAATGCCCAGGGGGAGAAGAAGGAGGATAAGGGGACACCATCTAATTGAGTTCAAGGAACGTTTAGAGATATTTTTGGTTTGGGCCTTAATCAGGCCACAAATGATCTCTACATTGTCCCTACTTAAAGTGTATAATATCCATCATGGCTTGGAAAATAACTGACATTCCTGAATGAGAAGTCTTTTTTTTTTAAATTTTTTTTTAATTTTGTTGATGGATCTTTATTTTATTCATTTGTTATTTATATGTGGTGCTAAGGATCGAACCCAGTGCCTCACGCATGCTAGGCAAGCGCTCTACCACTGAGCCCCAGCCCCAGCCCCCTGAATGAGAAGTCTTTTTGTATTTTTTGTGCACAAGAACAGTCTCACTGGGGCTGGGGTTATGGCGCAGTGGTAGCGTGCTCGCCTGTCACGCATAAGGCACTGGGTTCGATCCTCAGCACCACATAAAAATAAGCTAAAGATATTCTGTCTGCCTACAACTAAAAAATAAATGTTTAAAAAAAAAAAAAAGAACAGTCTCACTAACAATCATTTACATGTGCAGAATGACCTGGAACTACTAATGCAAGAAAAAACATCTAGAAATGGGGACATATAGAAATTTAACAGTCAAACAAGCAATGTTTTGGGAAGAGAAAATGTGTCCTCTTTTTTATTTTTCATACTTCTGTACAAAAGAGTTTGGGAAAAGGGGAGTACATATGTGTTTTCATTTTCAAAAAAAAGGATCAAAGCCCCTCATCTATTGAAAGGATTATAATGAAATGAGGTCACAAGGATTAATAAAAATAAACCCTATAAAGTGGTGGCCGAGTACTAGAGTTGCAAAATAAAACCCATCCGTCAATTATTTTTCATGTGCATTTATATTTACTAAAGTGCCATGGAGTTGTATCAATCAGTCTGTAGTTGAGGTGTGAATCTTTTTTTTTTTTTAACTCACAGTCTTAGTTTTTTAATACCTTTATTTAATCATTTTTATGCAGGGCTAAGTGAAATGTGACTCTTGAAAGAAAAGTTACTCCATGCAAAGCTGAAGTTGATGAGGATTGTGTGTGTTGATTTTCATTTTTCCTTTAAAAGGATCACAAAAATATTTCCATGATGTAGAAAACTTAATATTCTATCATCACAGAAAAAGACTTCAGATATTACATTTTATTTTTAAGGAAATAGATTTGAAAAGAATAAACATGATGATATTGAAAGTATATAAAATTTGACATCATATTCCTGAATGAAAAATTAAACAGTTTTTAAAAATGTATACCTCGAGTCACTGTTACTTTGTTTTTAGGATTTGAGAAATAACTTCTTTTAGTATTATAGTGTCAGGTGACTCATCCCAACACCACTCAAATACTATTTTCATGGTTTTGAAAATGCAATCGGTTATTCTTTTCAATAAACCTATATTTAGCGTAAGTCATTTCTAAATGGATCAACCCAAAGCTATGCTACCATTCCAGTGAGAATAAATCAAACGGGGGGAAAAATTGATAATAAAGACGTTCCCATGCCAAATGTGCCGTAATATATAATGACAGGTTCTTGGGGGGAGTGTTGCTGGGGCAAAATGGTTAGGAAAAAGAAAAGCCTTAAAATAGACCAAGTAGACTCAGGCAAAGAAGCAGTCTTGTTCTCTCTTAGCTTTACATCAGCTACTTAGCATCTGTACACAGAAAGGCAACAGATACTTAAGACGATAGACATTTCCAATGTAGAACTTTTAGCCATTTGTGGAAGAAGCTTATTTTTTTTTTAATATTTTTTTAGTTGTAGATGGACACAGTATCTTTATTTTATTTATTTTTATGTGGTGCTGAGGATCGAACCCAGTGCCTCACGCATGCAAGGCAAGCGTTCTACCACTGAGCCACAATCCCAGCCCCAAGAAGCTTATTTTTAAATGTTTTTTAGTGGTGTTTTTTGCTTAAGCAAAAATGCAGTTGGTATAGGACTTTTTTTTAAAAAAAAATTCTTACTTGTTTTAATTAGTTATACATGACAGTAGAATGCATTTATGCATTTTGGTATATAATACATAAATCGGATATAATTTCTCATTTTTATGATTGGACATGTTGTAGAATCACATTGGCCATGCAGTCATATATATACATAAAGTAATAATGTCTGTTTCATTCTGCTGTCCTTCCTATCCCCATGTCCCCTCCTCTCTCCTCCATTCACTCCCCTCTACCTCATCTAAGATAACTTTATTCTTCCCTAGTGCCCCCCGCCCCCTTATTGTGAATTTGCATCCACATATTAAAGAAAATTTTTTTTAAATGGGCAAAGGATAAATTGTTCTATTAAAACACCACAAGTAGCCAAAAGAAACATGAAAACAGACTTCAATAGTTGACAAATAACAAAATAGTATTTCTTCATGATCCTTTCTTCATCCCCCTGAACCCAGAGTGTCAATCTACTCTTTGCTCTAAGCCTTCCACACATACCCAGTTTGGAAGAATATTTGTACATCTCAGGAAAACATTGTTTCTAATGAAGGATTTCTAAAGCAGCAACCAGGGGAGTTATTGGTCACTGGCCACTAGGGGGCCTTCCTTTGGGGCCATTTTTTATAAATGACAGGGAAAGTAATTAATAACAAACTACAAAGATGGACACCAATATTTTCTGTCACACACATGGAAATGAGTGGTTAGGAACTGACAAAAATCCTGTCATCTGGTTATTCAGATAATATGAACCTATTGATTGATTTTTTTTTTTTCTTCTTCATGGAGCAAATCTTTTTTTAAATTATTTTTCTATCAACTACTAAAATTTGGGTTTGTTTTTTTTTTTTTTTTTTTTTAGCTCAAATAACAGTTGTTTTATCTACTTTTTAAGGACTCTCATTTTATTGTCCAGATATAGGAACAAGGAATTTAACTTAATCCAACAAAGCATTGATTCATGTTGGAGGGAAAATCTGAGGGTGTTTTCTCAAATAAAACTGAGCAGATATGATGCTCACTGGAGCTCGTGCCTGTCTCCTTTGACAGCTGTGCAACTGTGCTAGCATGGAGAGCCAGTTGTGTCATGGTGGAGATTTCTTAAAAATGAGAAAATGGAGTTTAGAACAAATAAATACCAATTAAAGATTGTTTACTGTGTAAGTAAATGTAAATTTAAAAAGATATTTACATATACTTATATCTAACAGTTGGCATCAGCAGTGACAGCAAACCTTTATTGAGCATTTGCTATCTCCTTAGTGCTGTGCTTAGTGATGGGCTGCAGCTGGAAAACAGCTGGGTGTGGCAGCCTAGGAGTGACAGCAAGATGCAAGGTGAGAGAGACCAGGATGCTGGGCTGTGGCTGATATCAAGGAGGTTATATATATTTGGGCAGATTCCTGAGTAATACCAGGATGGAAGCCATGAGAGGTGGAGATTCAGAAGGTGGGACACAAAATTTATAATCAGGAGACAGGGGTCAGGTCCTGCTTCCTTTATACACCTGCTGAGCATGAATTTGGCGAATCCATGGGCATTCCCTGACAGGAATGTTAATTACACCAGCTCCATCTCCTACAGTGGTGCCCCACTTTTCCTTCCTCATCCGATTTTGGGAAGATCCAAATGCTTTATAAAGGGACATTTAAAAGTTATTATGTATTGCTCAAAAACCAATGTTGTGAGTGAATTCTGGACTAGAAGACTTTAACGGACAGGAGCCTTTCTTGTCCTCAAGTTTGAAAGTAGTGATTTATTAACATGAAAGGTGCTCTAATATGTTAAGTATAAAATGCTTTGGAATAAAACAGTATCTCTTTTGGTGATACAGGTGCATATATTCATAAGCAAAGTTATGATTCAGGATAGATATTGCTTGTTAAATTACGAGTATTTTCATTTTTCTCCTCTTGGTTTTTTTCAGCTTCTGATTTTCCCATGTGACCACAAAAGGTTTCTCAATAATTTATTGTGCTAAATTTTCAAATCAGCCGGGCGTGGTGGCTCAAGCCTGTAATCCCAGCACTTAAGGAGGCTGAGACAGGAGAATTACGAGTTCAAAGCCAGCCTCAGCAACGGCGAGGCGCTAAGCAACTCAGTGAGACCCTGTCTCTACATAAAACACAAAATAGGGCTGGGGATGTGGCTCAGTGGTCGAGTGCCCCTGAGTTCAATCCTCATTACCAAAAAAAAAATTTTTTTTCAAATCATAGAATAAAAGGATATTGATACAGGGGCCGGAATTTTTTCACTTCCAACCAAGGTAAAATTTCTTCGTGTAGATATTTTGTTGAACACTGATGTGGAGAAAATTTTCTCCAAATCTTCAGGTAATTTTCAAATCCCCACAAAAACCATTAGTATCAAATTTTTAAAAGATTTAAATCAAATTTTCTTTTATAACCTAAATATCTCTTTTACCTATCTATTCATCCCCAAAAGGGAATTTGTAAAAAATAATGCAAGTTATTTTCAGTGTAAATATATATATAATTGACTTCTGTGTTTAAATGTGTTCCTTTAAGATCTGGTTTTAAATAGAAGTAGCAGGGGCTGGGGTTATGGCGCAGTGGTAGTGTGCTCGCCTGGCATGCGTGAGGCACTGGGTTCGATCCTCAGCACCACATAAAAATAAAATATAGATATTCTGTCCACCTACAACTAAAAAATAAATATAAAAAAAAATAATAGCTTTAAAAAACATAGAAGTAGCAGCTCTTCCAAATGGCTCTGATTCTGCATTTTCTGCCCATTAGGGTGAATCCTGCCAATTTATACTATCTTCCAGAGCACATATTTACAATATGGTGCATTTGAGAAGCATCACCAATGTTTCACTGTTTCCATGGCTCTGGTTTTGTTTTAAGAGTCATTTTGTGCATTTCCGCCTTGGTTTCATAAACTATGCAACTTTGACTTACCTATTCATTTTCTTTCATAACTGCTATCCTAGTGCGTCTGTATTCAGAGAAAGATCCCTCAAGAAGCAAATAGTCTGGGGGTTGCTTTCTTTTCAAACAACAAAACTGGTCTCCTATTTTAAGTGATGTTCCATGCTTTCTTTTCCTCAAGATCTGTTAACAACGGTGCTGAATAAGGTTATTCTCTTAAGGATCATGGTGGGGGGGTGTGCCCCAGCTTCCTGTCACACAGGTGCTCGCATTCCTAAGATCCCTTGGCTTGGCTGATAAGAACTGTGAAAATGGAACAAGTGTTGGGGCATGTCCAAGGACCTTCTGATTTGCTTTGGTTGAAATGGGACATTATGCAGCGGCATTCCAGGTAAGACAGAACATGGACAATGGAACTGTACTCCCTGCAGTGTCACTGACCTCAGCCTCTAAGAAGTGGGCAGCTGATGGGATTCAGTGATGATTCTGACTTCTCTGGGTCCCAGCAGACAGATGGACAAGAGCCCTGGTCACAGGGCACAAGCCGGGAAGAGCTTTAAAAAATCTTATTCTGTCTTCAACTAACGCCGGTGCTTTAATCAGCTCTTGTGTCACTGTGACCAAAATTCCTGACTAGAACAACTTAGTCCCTCTCCTTGGTCTAAAAGACTTAAAAATAGCATACTACAGTGATGCAGCCACTTCAATATTTACAGCAGCTTAAATCACAATAGCTTAACTGTGGAACAAACCTAGATGCCCTTCAATAGATGCATGGATAAAGAAACTGTGGTAAGCCGGGTGTGGCGTAAGCCTGTAATCCCAGCACTTAGAGAGGCTGAGACAGGAGAATCGTAAGTTCAAAGCCAGCCTCAGCAACGGCGAGGTGCTAAGCAACTCAGTGAGACCCTGTCTCTACATAAAACACAAAATAGGGCTGGGGATGTGGCTCAGTGGTCAAGTGCCCCTGGGTTCAATCTCCATACCAAAAAAAAGAAACCGTGGTATATATGCACAATGGAATATTACTCAGCAATAAAAGAGAATAAAATTATGGCATTTGCAGGTAAATGGATGGAGTTGGAGAACATCATGCTAAGCGAAGTAAGCCAATCCCAAAAAACCAAAGTTTGAATGTTCTCTCTGATAAGTGGATGCTGATCTGTAATGGGGGAAGGGGCATGGGAAGAACGGAGGAACTTTGGTCAAAGGGGAGGGAGGGGAGGAAGGGGAGGTGAGGGGACATGGGGGCAGGAAAGATGATGGAATGAGATGGACATCATTACCCTAGGTACGTGTGTGACTGCACATATGGTGTGATTGTACATCATGTACAACCATAGAAATGAAAAGTTGTACTCCATTTGTGTAATGAATCAAAATGCATTCTGCTATCATGCATACCTAAGTAGAATAAATAAATTTTTTAAAAAAACTTAGATGAAGAAAAGTTGGGAGTCACAATTTTGGAGGTCTGAGTCCATAGATGGCCAAATCCATGGCTCTGGGCCCAAGATGAGGCCCAGAAAGAAAGGGCCCAGCAAAGGAAAGCTCCTCAGCTCCTGGGGGATTCAGGAAGGAGAGAGAGAGAGAGTGAGAAAGGGAGAAATAGAGATATAGACAGAGGTAGAGATAGAGATAGAGACAGAGAGAGATTAAGTAGCCACAGGAAAAACAACTCTTTCACAGCATACCCCGAGACTCACCTCCTCCAGTCATACCCTACCTGCCTACAGTTACTACCCAATCAGTCCATTCAAACTAGGATGGACTATGGAGGTTACAGCTCTCCTAATCTAATCATTTCAATTGAACATTGTCTCATACATGAGCTTTTGGGGGACACCACAAATCCAAACTGTAACACTGAGAGCTTCAACAGAGCAATCATTGGAACATAGTTGTTTCTCTCAGTGAAGCCAGTTTGAATAGATTGAACTATCAAAGATGTAAAAAGATAATATTTGACATTAGAATGTATCCAAAATGGCTGAAGTGAACAAGCTTAAGAAGAATGTCTATTTCCCTTATGAAACTTTTTTCAGATACAAGGAGATGAGTTAAAAAATAAACAAAATCCCCAGATACTTCAGGAACTGATCATTGACATCATGGGCAGATCTTCCATGGGTTGATTTAAAATGCAATATCTTACCTATATATCCTCATACTTTAATTTTTGAAAGTGTGCCCTTTTTTATTTTAGGGAAAAAAGATTATATTTAGGATTCTTGTATCATAAAATAAAAGAGCCTCATGGTTCATGTATCTGAACTCTGCCAGATAATATTATAGGGATTTAAAAGGACATCCTAAATAGTGCCACTAATTTAAGAAACTTTGTTTAAAAAAGTCAAATAAAAAAATAAGGTAAAATTCATCTCTGACAGGAAAAATTATTTATTCATTTTTGGTTTTGTTTTATGTTAAACTTTTCTATAAATAAGAAATATTTTAAGTCAACATAATACAGTCTATATGCATAGTTGTACTTTCTTTCTATCCCAGAAACTTAGGAAATACTAATAAAAATCATGCTTTGAGGCCTGCAGGGACTATTGTGTCTCAATGCAGAAATTATATACATGTATTGTCAGTCTTTAGACTTTTCACACATGTCATAAAATATTCTGATTTATTAACAATAGCATTTTCATTTTAAAATCAGATAATATTTATGAACAATTTATGCAAAACATCATCACTAAAATTTTACTTGGTGGGAAAATAATTCTTTAAGGCAGAACACTTTTACCAAAAATTAAGTCAGATAATTTTTTTTTTTTTTGGAAAATATGGCTACTCTTTTCAACATTAATCAAAAAATCCAAAATATATGAAGATGTCAGCTTGATTTTTTGAGCACCTCTTGCTTTTGAAATACTGCACAATGAATTATTTATAAGGTGTAGTCTTGGAGCAATTTATCGTTCAATTTGGAGTAATTCAGTTTAGTCTGTATTACTTTTAGGGAGGTAAGAGTTAGAGAAATTCATTCCCCAAAATGCAAAATAGGGTTTCCTCTCATTTGGGCTCATCTGACCGCCCTGCAGTTCCTAGTTGTATAATCTAGAGTTTGGGGACACACCCATATTCAGACCAGCCACTCTCTTCATGAACTGTGGATGTCTTTAGAGCCTTGATTTGCCAAACTTGAGTTTCAATCCTCTGGGGACTTGTATGTCACAGAGAATGCCTGCAAGACCCTGTCCTGCAATGGTGAGCTGAAGACACATATGCTGAACCATGGCCCACGCCAAGCTGCTCTGGACAGAGGAGGATTAATACAGGATGCTGAAGGCAGGATGGAAGGAAGAATCTGGAAAATGCTTTAGAAATGGCAGTGTAGCACACAAAGCTTTTAGTTTTATGTGTGTTTAGGGAAGGCCAAGTATCAGACAGGATGTACTCTGACATTTAGATTTAATTCTTCCATGATTTGCGGATTTGGGAACATATTTCCTAGAATGTCCAATGCCATTGGGAGCTGGCTCTACCTAGGAGTGGTACTTGCTTAAAAGAAATGAACTGTGAAACCAGTTTGCTGTACTTTCACACTTGGAGCTCAAGAAAAGGTAATGGCGGGGCTGGGAGTGTAGCTCAGTGGTAGAGCGCTTGCCTTGCATGCGGGAGGCACTAGGTTCAATCCTCAGCACTACATAATAAAATAAAGACATTTGTGTCCATCTACAACTAAAAAAACATTTTAAAAAACATTAAAAAAAGAAAGAAAAGGTAGTGGCAATATTTGCTAGACTGTCTCTCATCCACAGGAGAAAAGACAGACCAACCTGGGCTCATACCTACCAACAATGAGCTGTATAACCTTGGACAGGGGCCCTAAACTATCTGTCCTGTTTTTCTCAACTCAAAATAAACCTAATAAAAATAATAACTATATTTGTGAAGGACATAGTAGATGCTTGGCATTGTTTCAGAAATATATTTTTTAGTTGTAGATGGACACAATACGTTTACTTTTTATTTATTTTTATGTGGTGCTGAGGATTGAACCCAGCACCTCACACGTGTAAGGCAAGCACTCTACCACTGAGCTACAACCCCAGCCCTAGAAATATTTTCTTTTAGTCTAAAAATCATTATTATCTTCTTTGTCCAGTTGAGAAAACTGAAGTTTGAATGGGTTGAGTGGCTTTAGGCTTACAGCTAGAAAGTGCAAAGCCAAATTTCAGATCAAAATGTCCAGATCCAGAGAATGTGCTCCAACCTACAACACATAAGAGACAGAGGGGCACAGCCTTTCTGGGTCCCCCTTCAGGTTGTGCAAGCTTACCAAGCTAAGGAGACTCTTGGGACCTTACATTCCCACTATAAATGGGTGATAATAATGGAGTCTGGCTCACTACATTGCTGCAAATATTAAATAAGTCAATATTTGTTAAAAATTCAGAATGGTGTTTGGTAAGAATGAGGTAAATATTTCAATGTGCTGTTATTATTATATTGGAACTCATACAGTTCAGTGATAGGGGTTGGGGCAAAAATTAATATGCACCAACTACATATCTATACATAGTAACTACCCAATAAATGATCCTTCCAGAAGACTGAGTGTCAAATGTAAGGCATGATTTAGGTTCAGGCGAGATCAAAGCCCATGGGGCATCTACTGTGGAGTGCATAGTCTAAGTGGGGACAAAAGGAGCCATTTTAGTTTTCTCCAGGAGGTCAGAATGCTCTATTTTTAAGCAGCTCCATATACAGTTATGCACCACATAATGACTTTTGGGTCAACAACCACCCGCCCATAGGATGAAATGTCCTAGCAACGCATTTCTCAGACCAAATCCACGTCATGAAGTGAAGCACAACTGGATGCGACTTCTTGCCTGCCTGTAATAATAGCTTATGTATGGGAATAAATGGATTGTGGAACATTCACCCAACCATCTCCTTCCCCAGCTCAGTGGAGAGAATCCCATGGATACATGCTCTGTGTCTACTCCTCAGGCCTCAGTATCTGTGGAGGACCAACTCTGACTTACAGGGTGGAAGTGACTGCCAATTCTCTAACAGAACACCAAGCAAAAGGAAAGAGAAGAAAGAAAAGGACCGTCCATCATCAGATCACAGCGGGGAGTGTGCTTGTTATGTGTGCATATTGTGTATGTGTGCATGAATATGTTTCCTTGAGTGTGTACTGTATGTGAATGTGTTGGGGACCGAAGGGTTCAGTGTGGCTGCAGGATCTAGGGAAGGTCTGAGACAAGAAATAGGGTTGAAGGAAAAAGAGCAAGGACCAGTATCTTCTTTCCTGTCAAAATACAAGAGCAAAGGAACTCCAGTCCATTCTTAGGACGTTGACTCTCTAATTGTGTTTGTGCAAGTTCTACTTCTTGGAGAGCAACTAATCATGTGGTCTTATGAAGTAAGAAACAATTTGCTAGGCCCATTCATTCAATAGGTGCTGGCAACTTCTGCCTGCCATTGCTATGTCCCTACAGCAAATGCAATTTCAAAGGTAGTCCAGTCTTGGGGTGTTCAGCCACCAGGTTGTTTGTGCATCAACAGGTTCTTTGTTGTACAGATCCTTTGAGCTTTCACTGTGTTACACAAGTGCATCCTTCTTCAATCTTGGGTCATGGTGGTCTCTCCAACATGTAGTAAGAACTATTGATATCCCATGGGACACACTCCAGAAATACTAACACACAACCCAAACACTAATGAGGAAGTACTGATCCCTGAGTCCAACCTAGACTTCCTGAAGCCAAAATTTCAGGGGAAAGGTCTGGAAATCTGGGTTTCTAACAAACATTGCAAATGATTTTTCTAAGTCTGGACAATGCTTATAGATGTTTCTAACATTGCATAGCACCCTACTCCAGGTAGGAGAAGATGCCAAGTGTCATTCATGGCTGGTATGCTGGCCACTTATTAACCAAAGTTGAAGATGAGAGTTGAAGACTCCTCTGAAGCAGCTGGAACAGAGATCCCCTCTCCACTACCATTTGAGCAGCATCAGAAATTAGTATGGCCACGATTAGGCCACGTGGCCTAATTAGGCCACGATTAGTTCAGGTAAAGCTTTACCTAGAAGTATAAACATGACTTAGCTGGATCTTCTGCGTAGGTTTCCGCAAGGCTGCAGTCAGGGATTTGGCCCGGGGCTATAGTCTCATCCAAGGCTTGATAGGGGAAGAATCTGTTTCCTGGCTTATTCAAGTTGTTATTAGAATTCAGTTTCTTGCAGCTGTAGGACTGAGAACTTTAGGTTTTTGATGGTTGCTGGCCAGAGGTCACCCTCAGTCCCTTGGTTTGTAGGGTCTCCCAACAAGACCACCTGACACCTCAAAGCAAACAAGAGAGAGAGAGACTCCAGCAAGATGGGTGCTACATCTTACATTACATAACCATGCCTATCATGTTCCTTTTTCCACATTGTATTGGTCAAAAGTAAATCACTTCCCTCATCACTGTCCATGAACACCAGTAGATGAGGATTGTGGAGGTTACCTTCTGATTCTGTCTGCCAAAGTAGTAGGCACCAATTCAAGTGTCTGCTCAATTCCCAAACAACACTCTCCAAGAACTGGGTTGGTTCTGGCAGCACGCGCTGGGGGTCCACACACCCTGACCAGAGCTGACTGAGGAGCAGGATGAGACCCATCCCAAAGTCAAGCCATCAAATTCGGCCTCCCAGGATCTTCTGTGGAATTGATAGTTACTCTGGGATACTTCCTTTCAAGGATGAGAGGGACAATCACTGTTGGGTGACTTTTTCCCAATATGTGCATGCGCAACTGAGAAAATGAAGTTCATCTATAGAAAAACAATGGAGATGAGAGATAGAGGAAAAGTTCACCTGGATTTCCAACACCTCTTCAGTTGCTGCTTCTAGTTTCTCATGCAACCCGTAACCAATTTTCCGTAACATAAGATTTTCAGGTTCCACAGCTCTTTTGTATCCTGTCAGTAAATCTTCTATTTTGATTAAGTTTGCTCAAGTTGGCCCCTGTAACTTATCAGCATTAGGAAAGCTGACAGAGTTAAGTTACAGTGGGTCTTATTTATTCTTCACTTACAGCCTCTCCATCATCCATCCACCTTTCATGTATCAGTTTACCTAAAAAAAAATTTCTCTGTTCCCTGTGATGGTCCCAGCACTGTCTTGGATGCTAGGATACACCAGAAAGCAAGACCCTTACCAACTCACAGTCTGTGGAAGTACCAGGCAAGTAAGCAGAGGTGGAGGGAGAGTCCTGAGGAGCACCGTAAAGGGAGTGCACCTGGTCCCAGGAAGAGGCCTGCCAAGAATGCTTCCTAGAGGAAGTGACAGTGACACAGCTGATAGCTCTAGCAGCATGGCTGAAGGAAGTTGGTCACTGGGGACATGCCCTGGAGGACTGTGATATTCTTGGCTCCGTGCACTCAAGCTTTCTCTCTACTTCTGGCCACCAGGAGCTGAGCTGCCTTCCTTCATCACACCTTTCTGCCGTGATGTTCTGCCTCATCTTGGTCCTGGAGTTATGGAGTTAGCCGCCCATGGACTGAACCTCTGGAACCATGAGCCAAAATAAACTTTGCCTCCTCTAAGTGTTCTTGTCGGATCTTTTGGTCACAGTAATGGAAAGCTGGCCAACACAAGACAATCCGGTTTATCAGTTCGTGCTCAGGAAGAGATCTATTCGGTTCAGAAAAATCACACCTTATTTCCTGAGAATCGGGCTCTTTGCGGAAAGGATAGAAGAACAGAAAACTGGGATTATCTCTGGGGCACATCTGCCTTTCCTAGCCTTTTAACTGTGGTGCTGCTAAAAGTATGTGTTTCATGGAGCCAATAAAATGTACCTTGTTCTCCAGAAATGTTAGGACAGCTGGCCTCCAGGTCCTGTGATTATTACATCTTTTCTGAGAAGTATCTGTTAATTCTTTTTAATCATCTCTTGATTTTACCCTGAAGGTCATTATTTCTACATTATTTCTACACTGACAAATTGGGGACGTTTTCATGTTGCTTTATTCCTGCGGTATGGTGTAACTTTCTTTGTCATCAACGCATACGTCAAAGCAGGCTAACCAGAGCATATGGTTGGGTCATGCAAACAACCATCGTAAATCCTCCTTGACAGTGGCCCAAAATGATATCGTGACCTGGTCCCCGTGGAATCCAGATTTATGAAGATCTGAATGTGAGAACTGAGTGTTAGGCACACGGGCTTTTAAAAATGTGCCACATGAATACATCTGTCTCTTTCTATGGCTACTTGCCTCCATCTGTGGCAAATGAATGAAAAATATGTGCAGAGGTATTTGAAAAATTCCTGAGGTGCCTCAATAAGCTGCCTGTGATCCCGAAGCAGAGTAAGCACCCAATAAATATTCATTGAGTGAGTGAGTGAATGGATGGATGAATGAAGTGGAACTTTGGTGCGTTATAAAGTCATCTCATTTTTCTAGAAAAGAACACACTGCTTGAAGAGTGCACTTGTCTTTCCAATACCTCTCTCCCTTTTCTACGTCTGAATGCGTGCCCAGTTTTATTCAGGAAACTTCTCTATCCTAAATCCCAGGGCTCAACCTTACTTAGTCTAAGCCAATCAGAACATGGCATTTTTTCATGGTGATTATGATTGGCCTGGGAGGAGGCATGTGATCTCTCATGGCCCAGAGATTGAAAGAGATCAGTTCATGGTGTGGCTAGATAGTTTGTTTCTTGCTATGGGGATAGGCAAGAAAGCACGGCACCAGCTTTGCTGCTCCAGGGCTTTACCCCTTCATGCTGACAAGTTCCCACCTGGGCTGCCCCACTTACCCGATGGCTTTGAGGGGAACCAGCTTTGGTGTGAGGCTAGTGCTGTGCAAAACAGACAACAGGAAAAAAATCCCATCATTGATGTCACTGTTGAGCTCCTGGACATTCCCAGAGAACGCCCAGATTCTGGACTGGATTCCTTTCCTGTTCTTTAAAAGAGTAATTTCCTTCTTGTTCAAATAGCTAGAGTTGGGGTTTCCATTGCTTTCCCATAAACCAAAAGCTAAAGTAACATTTGAAGCTAAGAAGAGCAATAAGGGAAGATGATAAAAAAAGAATACTACATGGTGGTTTTGTGCTGTTCCGGTAAGGGACAGGAGCCACCTCTGCAAGCAGAGCACCACGAGGATCACTCTCAGATCCATCGCATGGTCCTGCACTCCAGGGAGACAAGGGCTGCCCTGCTGGTGTTCATTCACCTTCTTCAAGTACATGTGGTCCATCTAGAGAAGAAATCCTCTTCCTGTCTAGCTAGAGTGAATATTTTTCTTCCCTTTGTCAGTTTTTTTTTTTTGGTGGCGGGGGTGCCAGGAATTGAACTAAGGGGTACTTGACTATTGAGCCACATCTCCAGCCCTACTTTGTGTTTTATGCAGAGACAGGGTCTCACTGAGTTGCTTAGCACCTTGCCATTGCAGAGGCTGGCTTGGAACTTGCGATTCTCCTGTCTTAGCCTCGCCCTTTGTCAGTTTTTGCACGGGTTCCTCCGGCAACACAGAGAAAAAGAGGTTTCATGTTCGCCTTAGTCTTCTCATGTTTTCAGCCATCAGTCAGACCACTGTCACTCTCACTAGTACCTAAAATTTAGAAAACACTTTAGCAAACTTTCCTTTTGCAGTTACTATAAGCAGAGCGCCACCCAAGTTATACAGAGAAATATAAAACGACTCTTACAAAGAACGTATCCTCTGGTTGGAATGACAGGGTGCAGCATTTTCAATGGTGATAGGAGACTTGAACAAATAGAAAATCAAACCTGTGTTCACCGTCAAAAATTAGCATGTCATTAATTCTTGGATGAAAGGAACATAATAACAACTCCCGAATCCCAACATTGTTTTCGTGTCTTTGGCCGTCATCCTCTTTTTGCCTGAATGACTGAAATGGCCTCCAGATCTATCTGCTCCTACCCTGCCTCCTGTCTGATTGGGTCTCCACATTCAAGCTAAGGAAATTTTGTGGAGAAACAAAAAGCAGACTATGCCATCCTCCTTGCCTAGGAGACGCTGCCTGGGCTGATCTCACACTATGTCTCCCCTTGGTCTTTTTGTTCCTTGTCTCTGGAAAAGTGCTGGTCCTACTCAGCCAAAGCCTTTGCATATGCTGTTCCCCTCCCTGGAAACCCTTCCCTCTCCTCTGTTAACTATTCAATATCTCTTTATCCTCCTAATCTCGGCTCCAGCATCCTATCCCTAGAAAAGCCTTTTCTGACTTCCCTGAGTAGGATAAAACCTACCTTAGACTCTCAGAACACCAAAGATCTTTCCTTTTGGTTTCTACCAGTTATAGTTCTCCAGTTACGTATGTCATCATTAGAAACCTCACCTGTACCCCCATACCTCCAGGGATTTTGTCTGTATTTAGTCATCATCGCCTCTCCAGAGCTTGCCAAAATATCTGGCACATGGTAAATGCTCAATAACTATTTATTGAAAGAAAGAACAAGGATATTCACATGTAATCCGCACTCACTTTGAGCCAGGCACCGTGCTAGGAACCTAACCCCACTGTCCTTCACTTCTTGAAACTCTTTAGCTCCTCCCTCTAAGACAGGTGCTGTTGCTGCTGCCCCATTTTATACTTAGGTACATTGAGGCATAAAGAGATGAAATAATGCCTCTAAGATTCCATGCCATGTAAGTGATGGAGCTGGAATTCTAGCTGGGCACATGGCTTCAAATTCCCAACTCTTAAATTCTGACCTCTGCCAGCTCTCAGAGAGGAAAGAAAGTGCTGGGAGTTGTGAGGAAGGAGAAACTTTGTGAGAAAAGAGGAGGCTAGTCCCAAAAGACAAGATGGCTTTGTCTAGAGCAAAGAGTAAGAAGGAAGGCAGGTGCTTGGAGACACTGCTCACATAAAGGCACCATTGAACAAAGTTCCCCTTCTGAGTGGGTGAATTAGAAAAAGATGGCCCTTGCTCCCCATGGAGGCAGCCTCAGACCAGGACACAGAGGTTGGAGAGCCAAGCGCTGGCTCAATTTCATCTTCTACATTCGCCCTCATCTGGGCCATTTTGACAGTGCACAAATCACATCTCTAGATACAGCATCCCACAGGAACATAAGCTTAGAGGCAAAAAAAAAAAAAAAGGTGAAAAGATCCATTTGGCTAGAGTGGATGCCTTTGAAGGGAAATGTAAGCACCTAACACTTGTTCTGTCCAAGATTATAACCACTAACCTCACATGGGTATTTAAATTTAAATGAATTAAAGTTAAATACAATAAGGAATTGTTTCTCAATCATCCTATTCACTTTTTTAAAAAAATTTTTTCAGTTGTTGATGGATCTTTATTTTATTCATTTATTATTTATATGTGGTGCTGAGGATCGAACCCAGTGCCTCACACATGCTAGGCAAGCGCTCTACCACTGAGCTACAGCTCCAGCCCCTATTCACTTTTCAAGTGCTCAGTAGCTACCTGTAGCCAATGGCTACCATACTGGATGGATCAGATACCATTTCCATTATTGCAGAAAGTTCAATTTGACAGCTTTGGTCTGAAAAGCAAGCCAGAGCCATGGTCTGTAAAAAAAAAAAAAAAAAAAAAAAAAAATTACTCAAACTTTATGCCATAGACCATGAGAAGTCAGGAAAGGGTTATAAGAGCTGAAATGGGCCCGTGTGGTGGCACACGCCTGTAATCCCAGCAGCTCGGGAAGCTGAGGCAGGAGGATCATGAGTTCAAAACCAGCCTCAGCAATTTAGCAAGGCACTGAGCAACTCAGCAAGACTCTGCCTCTAAATACAATATAAAAAACGGCTAGGGATGTGGCTCAGTGGTTGAGTGCCTTAGTTTCAATCCCTGGTTTTAAAAAAAAAGCTGAAATGGTATGATGGAAGCACAGTCCTGAGAGTAGTAATAATTGCCATTTTTGAGGGGTTTTGACGCACCATGTAGTATGTAAATACTTCACGATATGATCTGATATGAAAAGCCTACAAGAAGCCTGCTGTGGTGCCACTCACCTATAATTCCAGACACTCAGGAGCTGAGGCAGGAGGGTCACAAGTTCAAAGCTAGCTCTGGCAACTTGGACCAGGTCTCAATTTATAGGAAAAAAAGGGGGAAGGGGGACTACAAGGTAGGTGCTGTTCTTACCCTCAATCTATAGGGGAGAAACAGAGACAGAATAAGGTTAAACAGCTCCTACTGCTCCAAGTCTGTCCGACTCCAGAAGGCTGTGTTTTTACTCTGTATCCAGATTAACGTGGTGATGGGAGTGAATTATTCAGCAATACAGACTGAGGTCACGGAGGCCCATTTGGCAGCCCCAGTAGTATTCTAGGCCTGAAATGATCATGGCTTCAAACAAGAGGGTCATGAGCTTCCTTTGTAGCAGGCTTCAGATGTGCCTTGTTCTTCGTTCCTGGCCTATAGTTTCTTCATCTCCCTCCCTTCCTCCCTAACCATTAATCGCAATCGCCTGCATTTTCTTTGGATTCATTTTTGCTTATCCTTTTACTCTTCGTGTTGGTGTTTCTAGAGAAGATTGTGTTTGTATTAGGTTTTAACCTAATAAATTTTTATTCCAGGGAGGACGTCTCCCGCCTCATCCTGCTGTTAGGCCGCCCCTCTTGAGCTCCCTGGACGCAGCTGGAGAGCTTGTGTGGGCCCCACCGTGAGCCAAGCCTGCAAAGGCCATCTGGAAATGTGCGTGGCAGAAGTCTTGCCTCTCTTCCCAGTTCCCCTGGTGAAGGGAAATGCACCAGTGGATCCTGCTTCCTGCTGGGGGCAAGTCAGACCTTTTTGTTTCTCCGACCTCCTGGGGTTGAAGGTAAACTTTCCTGTGGAGGAGCTTTATCTTTATGGTATGTTCCAGCAGACTTTAGTCTGTGAATATTTTGGCTTTGCGCTAGGTCTGACAAGCACCAAGGATGAACTGGTCCTCTCCTGGTCTTGCAAAGGAAACTAGTTTCCGGTCTTGCATTTCAAGGATTTATGGACAAATAAATCAGCATTAACCACCATTCCCCTGCCCAGCATGGGAAATCGTTGAATATTGACCTATGTGTGACAGCTGGGGAAACTGAGGTAAAAGAGGATGGAGAGAATTCCACATGCTTCAGAATTAAAGACGTAAGGAAGAAAACCATGACATCCAGGTTGGCTGGTCATGCTTTAACCACAGCCCACACTTGCCTATTTAGTTACAACAAACACAAAAGAGATAAACATAGATGTAAGTTAGTCTAAACAGCAAATTTTAGAAGTTTTTCCTCTGATGTCTAGTCAGCCATCCTGACCTTTATTGGAGGATAAACCAACTTGCAACAGCTGTGGACAATTATTTACTGTAAGTCAGAGACCAAAGAGCTTGGATAATGAAGTAAATTCAGCATTAGAAGGAGAGAAACGTGCCTGGTACCAGAAATGTTATCTGTTTAGTTGATTCCTGAATTTGAAAAAAGAAATCCAGGGATGTCAAGGTCATGGCAGAAAGAGATGCTAGAAAAATTGAGGCCAGGCTGAGTGGTGGGCTTTGCTCCCATGTGAGGGGTTTACAAAAATGCACCGTCACACCTGGACCTTCCTCAGCCTGGAGTCATCCGAGAAGATGCTTTGTGCAGATGCTACTGAGATGACATGTCCCTTGTTGTCCATAAAATTGATCTATAGCTGGCTGTGGATGGTGGTGGAGTTACCCCACCATCTTGGCTACTCAATAAGAAACAGATTTGGATTTCTGCACTCAGGCTGTCAGCTTTTACAGCCACTGATGGTCTCTGGCAGTGTGGCCTCTCAGCAAGACACTGCTGAAGGAGGGGCTCGGGAACATTTGGCAGTCAAGGGAGGGACAAAGGCTTTGCATAATTCTGGGGGTGAGTTCAAAGCCAATAACATTTACACTCCCTCCCAGGTAAGCATGTGAAGAGCCAGTGAGGTGCCTTCAAGTCAATAAGGTGTTATTACCTTTAAGCCCATCCCTTTTGCCTTTAGATAACAAGGGATGTTTTAAAGCATTTAAAATGCCTGTCACAATTTAAAACAGGATGTGTCACCTCCACACTTTGAGTTTACCAAAAGAAAAAGAAGCTTTGATTGAAGCTGATGCACTTCATTACAGTCACACAGACCCCCAACACCCCCCAATCCTCTCACATACATACACGCATGCACGTATGCACACGCCCTCTCCTTTTCCCTCTCCCTTATCTTCATCTGGCTGCAAAATAATGGAATCTGGCCACCCAAAGTGTGGCAGAAAGAGCAACAAGGCTAATGAATTTCCTCTCTAGGGGGGCCTCCTGCCTACAGGCCAGCCCACAGTACAGGGAAAAATTTGCTATGAACACTCTCATGCTTTGAATGGGGTTCAACCCCCAGGATGTCTTCCAGAGCAAGGCCTCTGCAGAGGACTCTATGTTCTAGAATTTTAATTAAACAGACCACAAAACCCACTAGCTCCCAAGTTGAATTCTGAGTCTGAATTTGAGAACAACTGCCGTTCTTAAAATATAAATGACAGCAAACAGGGAAATGTCATCATTGTTCTGGGCAAACAAGTTAAGCACAGCCTAGAGAGAGATTACGGTAAAATGTAAAGGCACAGAGTCTAGGGCCAGACAGCTTGGGTTCAAATTCTGACTCTGCTATTCCCTCATTGTGTGACCCTTGGGCATGTTTCAACTTGGGCAGTTGGTGAATCCTTTCAAGTTGGAATCATGACTTAGAACTGGAGTTAATAAGCCGGGCGTGGTGGCTCACGCTTGTAATCCCAGCACTTTGGGAGGCTGAGACAGGAGAATAGCGAGTTCAAAGCCAGCCTCAGCAACAGCAAGGCACTAAGCAACTCAGTGAGACCCTGTCTCTACATAAAACACAAAATAGGGCTGGGGATGTGGCTCAGTATGTACCCCTGAGTTCAATCCCCAGTACCAAAAAAAAAAAAAAAAAAAGAACTGGAGGTAATGTTGGAGACCATCATGTTCAACCATCATCCCATTAGACATATATGTGATGGTTCAATAAGAAGCCTCCAGAATTCCCAGTTCTCAACCTGTCGCTCTTTCCATGAGAGTGAACCATAAGGGCATCCACATGGCAGACAGAGAAGAAAGGCAGAGAGATGCCTGAATCTTTCGCCAAACACGTTGGCCTAAACTGGAAAATATTTGAGGGTTTGCCGGATGAACAACAGAAATTCAAGCTTCTTGTGAATTCTCAGGTCAATGGACAGCAAAGAAATACTTTCTTATCCCTCTCGCTCCAGGACCTACTCCTTTATTTCCGGAGTGAGTACACCATGCTGCATTCCATTGATTTCTGTTTAAGCCATGGAGTTCACCATGAAATTCTGATCCTTTTCCAACTGCCCTACCCTACTTGTCCAGTCTCAACTCTCACCCCATGTATACAGTCATCTGCCCCCTAATGATGCTTCAGTTAATGCAGGACTGTTATGGTTTGGATGTGAGTGTCCTCCGAAAGGTCGCGAGTGAGACAGTGCAAGAAGGTTTGGAGGAGAAATGCTTGTGTATAGCCT
The DNA here is from genome assembly GCA_004024805.1 of Geosciurus inauris. Lineage (NCBI taxonomy): Eukaryota > Metazoa > Chordata > Mammalia > Rodentia > Sciuridae > Geosciurus > Geosciurus inauris. The sequence goes on along the minus strand of PVHX01013974.1, from coordinate 25,989 downwards.
TAACCTAATCAGTGCATTAATCCTAGATGGGATTAATTGAGTGGTAACTGGAGGCAGGTGTGGCGTGGTTGGAGGAAGTGGTTCATTGTGGACGTGGCTATGGGATATATATTTTGTATCTGGAGAGTGGAGTCCCTCCTTCCCTCCCCTTTCCCCGCCACGTGAGTGAGCTGCTTCTGTCTGCCATACTCTTCCTTCATGATGTTCTGCCTCACCTTGAGCCCCGAGGAATGCAGCCAGCTTTCTATGGACTAAGACCTCTGAAACCATGAACCATTAAATAAACTTTTCCTCCTTTACAGTTGTTCTGGTCAGGTCTTAGTTGCAGCAGTGAAATAGCTGACTACAATATGGACCTCGTATACAACAGGGCTCCCCTAAGACAACATTGCCTTGGGACATGGTGGCCATCTTTGTTGTATAAGTACACTCTATGGTTGCACAAGGACAAAGTTGCCTCAGTGCATTTCTCAGAACATATATATTCTCATTGCGACATGGTGCATAACTGCTCTGACCACACTGACCATCATCTGCCGCCTAATGTCACACACATGCATGACTCCAAGTTTAGACACGCTCTTCTCCCCACTGGCAGTGATCCTCCCCTTTTTCAAATCCCTACCCATTCTCCAAGATCAAGGCTAATGTTAACTCATCTGTGAGACTTTCCCAGACATTATCACTGATTTTAATGATAGAAAAGTTGAGCACTGTGCCGAAAGCTCTTCATGATTGTCTCATTTTATTCCCTTAATCCTCACTATAATCCTATGAAGTAGATACTGTTATGATCCTTATTTTATGATGAAACCAAGGTTCACCAGAGTTTAGTAACTTGCCCAAGGTCACACAGCAGTTAGTGGGAAAGCTACTTTCATGTTCAGACCTATCTGAATCTAGAAGGAGGTTCTTCCCCCAGGGTCCATACTGATTCTCCCAGTTCACTTTGTTAGGTTTTGGTTGAATCATTTTCCCAATTTAACTCTATATCTTTCCTACCCTGTCTAAATTAAAAGTCAAGTTGTGTGTTATTCTCCTTTTTATCTCTAATATTTAGCATACTGCTTAGCCTATGATAGCTGAGTAATAGAGAAACAAATAAATGTGCTGAATGGAAAAATACATGTATATGTGAATGAATGGATGGAAGGAAGAAATCAAAGAGAAATATTTGCTTCCTTTCAGGTGCATATCATAAAACAAGCTAACCTCTTTAAGTGCACCAAATATTGTGTTCCATATAGAATTCTAATGCTGCTTGAAAAATGTAACTAGTTATCCAATACATATTTTATATTGACTCTGGGCCTTATTAATAGCAGGAAACTCAAAAGAATGTAAAGCCTATACATCTATGGCCAGAGATGAGGAGCCTAAAAACGTTGGACAAAGCAGAGAACATCTGGTCCTGGTCATAACCTTACAAAAATGAAGATATTATGCTTTCTGAGCTCAATCTTCTTGCTTGAAAACAAAACAATCAAACAACTACCTTTATGGTCCTTCTCATGTTGGGTACCTTACCTAAGCTATGTCCTCCCTGAAGAACTTGCATTCATGGACTTCAAATAAGCTTGCAGCTGCTACAAATTCAAATATTCACATTACATCAGCTTGCTTTCTATAACAAATTGCTTATTAAGAATGCTAAAACATATCTAGAGAAAAATGAGGACAGATCTTAGCTTCAGGCAAAAGTATATAAGTTACCAAATAGATGAGTAAGGGAGGTTCAGAAATCAGTACTTCTGGTTTAAAGTTCAAACTGGACTGGCCAGAGTACAGGCCTCCTCCCAGAGCATATGGTTCAGAGCAGTTGCGAGTCAGTGTATGCATAGTTATAGGTGCCACCCAAGAGACAAATGCCTGAATTTCTAGCAGGCATAGAGAACAAACCAGAATTAACTGTGACATGTTAAAATATAACCTCGATCTGCAAGGCCCAAATGCTTTGAAGCAGTATTGTGTCCAGAGCTTCTATGGAACAACCATGTCCAGCTATGAAGCGATTTCTGTCTGGTCTTTGACAGGAGAGCAGTTCAGGGCTCTGCCTCAGTTTGCTCTTGATGTGGAGGCTGACCACTTGCCTGATGGGAAGTAGTTGGGGGAGGGAGTTGGAAGCTGGATTAACTAGCAGCTTTCTGCCATCTGTCTTCAACCCTATAGAGGATAAGATCAGACCAAGGTTTACAAAGAAGCCCATGATCTAAGTTTAGCAACTCCTATGGATACCTCAGTAAATACTCTAGTTCTAAACATATCCCCTTGCTTTGTGAGGAATGCCTGAGGCCGTTTCTACCTTGATTTTCTTTAGTTTTATTCAAAAGAAGAGACTTAATGAATTAGGCTATAATCATTGTATCCAGTTATCAAATGTTAATTATGAGAGATTCTGCCAAGTGCCTGATAGATGACATTGTCTCATTTAATCCTCACAAGGACTTGAGAGAAGAGGTACTTCTTTATCAGTTTTATGGATGGCAATGAAGAAACTTAGCCAATTATTTAACAGTAGAAACAAGATTTACCCTCAAGCCTTGCTTTAAAACAAGACTCCAAGACGGGCATGGGAAGGGAGTTAGAAGCTGGATTATATGTGGTATACACCTATAATCCCAGTGGCTTGGGAGGCTGAGGCAGGAGGATCATGAGTTCAAAGCCAGCCTCAGCAACTTAACAAGGCCCTAAGCAACTTAGTGAGACCTTGTCTCTAAATAAAATATATTTTAAAAAGGGCTGGGATGGTGCCTAGTGGTAAAGCGACCCTGGATTCAATCCCTGGAACTAAAAAAAAAAAATATATATATATATATATATAAAACCAAACTCCACATTTACTCTTGCTACCACACAATACTTCCTAGCCTTTACTTGTATTCAAGTATTCCCTGGGTTCTTGATGACCAAGACCGTGTTGTACCCTTCCATGGGCATCATATAGCACCATGTATATAGCAACAGCCAAATAGGTTGATGATTTTTTTTAAATGAAAAAGACCGATCTTGAGGTTTTTAGAAGGAGAGTGTGATCTGTGCCCTGAATCTCACAGAAATGAATCAAGAGAGGAGAATGTCAACATAGGAGGGAAAGACTCCTGGTGGGGCTCGTGGTTGAAGGCACCATCTTATATTAAAGATGCCGTGACCCTGGGACCCAGACAAAGGGTACTTGTTGCTAGAGGATTGATGTTCTCTTCGCTCTGGAATTGGGACCACTTCAAAAGAGACCATTTGTTGGTGTGGTGAGAAACTGTTGCCAAAGTGAAGAGTCCCTAGTTCCCAACTGCCCATAAACATGTCTCCAAACAGCAGGAAGGAGCTACACAGAATGGCCCTTGTAGCCAGAGCAGGGGCTGGAGGTTCAGGAAGTGGATGTGTCTCCCTCAGTAGCATTGACTGAGCCAGGAAGGGTTCCACACCCTGACTGGCCAAGACAAACACCGACCAGTGCTGACGGGGAGGCAGCCATCAGGGAATAGCCGAACCACCACAGTCACCCAGCCTCCCGAAAGATCGTCACCGCAAGAGTGAAACCAGGACCTGTGGTTTCCTGCTGTCCTCTCTGGTACGCAGCTCAGGCTTCCAATGACTCATGGCCAATGGCGTGCCAAGATTTCACGTCCCATCTGCAATAGAGCCCAACCTGTGCAGAGGCACGGCCCTCCCCACTACTTCCTCCTCCTGAGGAGCTTAATGAAAGGATTAACGATAACCAGGATGTGAGTAGACATCTTCCCAGGAGCAGCCTGGCTGTAAAACTGGCTGTGCACAGACGCGCAAGGACAAAGCAGGGGATCAGTAATCATCAGCTACTCAAGCCAACGCTTCTATGTCTTAAGTCTGCTGGTTGTGTGGGGAGGAGGAAAGGAAACTAACATTTATTAACTTCAGGCCTCTAGAGAGATGGCACAGCTCCGTGGTGAGCAGCGTAGGTGTCAGATTGCATCTGGCCTGCCACTCACTGAGTGATCTTGGGAAATCAGGTAGTTTCTTTGAGCCTAAATATTCTCAGCCAGAAAGAGAGAATAATAGTGGAATCTACCCCCTCAGATAGTTCCAGAGACCGAAGGAAGATTATGTAAATGTAAATGTGAAGTTTGGTAGATATTAGTTGTGATCATTATTGGTTTTACTATCACTGATAATCAAGTTTAGTTGGGTAGTAAGAGCTAAAGAACTGAGGAAAATATCTCTAAGAGGACGTGTGCCCATCAGAGTAGATCCTTTGCAGAAATTGAACACTGGACTCCACTTATGAGTTGGAAGAAAACTTGGATGCTGATGCCTGCTGCCTTCTGTGGATGAGCAAGCCTGAAGACCGCTTGGGATCCTTGTGTACCTCAAAAGTGGACTGACCAGGGTGAGCATTGCTCTTTTCACCTGGTACCTTCATTAATAATCCAAACCCAATCACATACAAGCCTGCCCTTCAACTCTACCAAAGCTTATTGATGCCTGGTCATATGCCAAGTACAAAGCTAGGCACCGGTGTGGAGGGTGGGGAATACAACAGAGAGGAGCAAAACATGGCCCTGTCTTCAAGACCCTAGTGAGAACGACGGACACAGCTACCTTCAATTAAAAAAGGCAGATAAATCATTGCTCCAGGGCTGAGAAAAACTATAGGCAAGGCACAATAGGAGAGATGATTGGTTCTTGTGTGGGGATCTCTGGGAAGTGTTCTTGGGAAGCGCTTGTTTTGAGATAGGCCTCCAAAGTTAAGGAGAAGGAGGGAACAGGATAGATAAAGGGGTCATCTTTTGCAAAAGCAGTAGTCTAAAGTGCAAGGAAGGAATAAGCTGGAAAATAAAGTTACTAAAGTGGGAGAAGACCGTATTTTATAGTTTTGACAGTCAGGCTGAAAGATCCGTATTGTGTTATTTATGTGGGGAGGCAATGTGCCTTGGGATCTCAGGCGTTGACACTGACATGAATTTGAGTCATGGCTCTACTTTGTGCACATGGTGTGACCTTGGAAGACAACTCCACTCTTCCCACTCTAAGTGGGGATCACTGTGGTGACTAACTCAGGGCCAGGGATGTGCAGGCTGCTCAGCATTTAGCCCAACCCAGTAGGCTCGTAAAAATTCAGCTATTGTTACCATCATCAGCCCTAAGAACCTGTTGCAGAAGCTTAGGGAGAAATAATGAGCATCTGGACCAGGACACTGGAAAGAAAAAGGAAGGGATGTGTGTGCTTTTCAGAGGCTGGATTGGGAAGTTAACAGCCTACTGGGTATGAGAATTGAGAAAGGAAGTGTCAACAATGGCTTATGGGTTGGAGCCCAGGAGACCAGGAGCTTGAGATGGTGTCACCAAGGTGGGGTCATGGAAAATGATCTCAGTCTGGGGTGTACTGAATCAAAGGTGGGATTGACCTGTAAGTTCCAATGCAAAGGTTCAAATTTTAGTAGCATTTTTAGTATAAAAGGGTTTATATTAGAGGCTCATGGGTGAATATGTGGAAGTCAAACCTTTGGAATGATGAAGACCCTGAGGGGGTCTTTAAGAGAAATAACAGTGCTGGGAAATGAACATTATGAAATTTCTGTTTATAAGAGAGTACAGAAGAAGGGAAATAGCAGAACCAGGCAGTTATTGTGTTATAGGCATCAAATGATAGATTTTCCACCAGGCCATGGGAGTCACCTCAGCAGACAGTGATGGGGTATAACCCAATGATGTTTTCCATGAACACCTCAGAAGAATGCAGAGAGGAAGGGAGATTCTAAGGCATTAAGGAGAAAATAACTGGGAGATTGTGGTGTGTGTGTTTTTCCTTTGTAAAGAAGTTCAGAGGTTAAAGGAATTTAAGAGAGAGTTTAAAGGCAGTCAAAACAAATCTGGCACAAGTCAGGAGTGTGTTTTGGGTGGAAACCATGTGGATACTTTGCAGAGCAGAAGAATATCCACTGGAGAAAAATTAAAGATGCACAAGAGGAGAAAAGTTATTTTTGACCTAAAGAGAACAGGGAGGCATATGAAATATGGCCTCAGAGTGATGCTGATTTTAGAGCAAACGAGAACTACATATTACATGGATTTCAGAGGAAGGAAAGAAAAGCTTTGTTTCAGTGTAAAAAAGTAATTATTTGGGTGGCTAATGGAATTCAGTTTGGTGTACCTTTATTTTCTAATAAATGATAGATTTTCATTTAAAGATTTCATGATAGAATTTTTCAAAAAGCATTGAGTGGGATTTTGTTCTGTTACTTCTCTTGAGAGACTGAGTAGTGGTCAAGCAGGAATCCACAAGAGTGGATTCAAAGTTAGCCATTTGGGGTAAACCTACCATCATTAAAACTCAGCAATCTAACCTGAAAAAGGAGATTGTCCACCTAGAGGATGGACTGGGCTTCAAAGGAGATGACCCAGGTGTCTCTCTTTGTCACAGTGACCTGGAATCCACTAGTTTGTTGTTTTAATTTATCACATTTTGTTCCTGAGGCTGTTTTTTTTGTTTGTTTTTTTTGAAATGTGTCCATGACTTGAAGAGAGACTCACGCCTGGTACAAGAGCAAAATGGAAAGTGTGTGCTCATCTTTCCTAGGGCCCGAAGTGCATATGCAGAAGAAAGCATGGCATATCTGGAAGCCAGTCCCTGTCAAGTATTCTGAAAAATGTGCCACTACAGCATTGCAGGGGGGTGGTCATGAACTTTCCACTAAGACAGGCCCCTTCTCCCCCAACGTTTTTCCAGTGACGTTTCCAACATGGTTTTGAGTGATTCAGGCTTGGGATGCCACCACTTCCCTTGTTATGTATGTTTGACATTTCCCAGATTTCATCATTGGGGCATTTCCTGAAATCCAGTCCCACATGTTCCTTTTTTTCTGATTTCCAAAGGGATTCTGTTTCAAGCTTCAGCTGTCAAATGGGGAACCCAACTGTGAACAGTAGCACATTGGACTGTGACATCAGAGTTTCCAATGGGAACCTGTCTTTCTACCCGGAGATCCGAGGTTCCCTTTGATTTGGGATTTAAAAACAATGCAGAAGTTTCTCCAGACCTCACTGACGTGCTGTCGCTGGAGCCCATAGCATCAGGACCCCCAATTGCCTTTGAGGTTGGCAGTCTACAAGGACTGTCTGCCAAGCATCCCCTTGGAACCTCATCACCTTTCCAAGACCCCATTTTTAAGCAGATCAAAGTATTTTCCTCATGCTGGTGAAAGCCAGAGGTTCAGGTCAAAGTGAATGAGTGTGGGATTCTGAAAAAAGCTGGCAGAACATCAAAGGACATTTGGGTGGACCTGAGCCCTCTCCTTGAAAACTCTTTTCCATTGTTTCCAATCTTTTTCAGTTTGACACATCATTGAACTTGCCCCTCTACTCCCACCCCAGTCTCCCACAACGCCTATTCAGCTGCCCATTAATTCAATCATTTGATGTTCAAATTCCTTATGTGTGTACATATTCCAATGCAAGTGAATATACAGATGGACTGATCTATCATATGAATAAACGCCCATATCCAACCACACTTACCAACCTTCTCATCTTAAGCCCTGAACTCATAATTAAGCTTTCTTTCCATTTATTCTGAAAAGATTTTGTTGTATCTCTCATGACACTTAATACATCTGTGTCTCCTGCACCAGACTATACACTCCCTGAGGGCAGAAACTGTCATCTCAGTACCCTTCCTCAGGCCAGCACAGAGCCTGCTGTACTTGACAAGTTAAATAAGTAGTTAGTGATCATTACAAATAATGGTTAACTTCCTCCTTATCTTAACAAGTATCCTTTAGACCACAACAAGGACGTTTTGAATTGTCACTCTTGAGGAGTCAGAAAAAAAATATATATGTATGTGTGTGTGTGTGTGTTATACATTTAAGATCATGGCCAATGCTTTTCAATTTAGGTGAATTCAAAACACAAGGCTCTATGAATATAATAAATATATAATGGTAGCCATTCTAAGTAATGATCACCAAACACTTGCTAGGTGTCATAGCTGTGCAACCTGTGCTTGGCCACATGTCATCCTGTCTGATTCTTCACACTGAAGAATCCTGGGCTCAGCCCTTGGTCCCCATCTCTTCTCCATCTGTGTTCCTCTTGGTGATCCCAAGTGAGCTGTACGCCACCAGGTCCCAAGACCTCTCCAAACACCCAACTGATGTCCATGGCCTCCACTGGGATATCTAATAGACATGACAAATTCATCCTGTCCCGAACTCACTCCTAACCTGCCTTAAAAAGCCGCTCTACCTGCAGGCTTCCCCAACTCAGTTAATGCCAACTCTGTGCTTTCCATGGCTGAGACCAAAATCTTGGAATTTTCTTCTTTTCTCATCTGACCCATAAGAAATTCTGCAGACTTTCTCTTCAAGATAGATCCCGAATTCAACCATTCTCACCATTTCCCTTCTGTTCCAGTCTAAGCCATGGTCACCTTTCCAAGACGAGAGCCATATCCTCCTGATGGGGCTCTGAATTTCCACTCTTGTGCCCTGTCAAGCTCCGGACACAACAACCAAACACACACATGTGGTCAGACTTGGATCCTCCAGTGGATCCTAGCTTTTTAAAAATAAGTTATATCAAGGCCTGCCATGATTCGGGGCTCATGTGTTCTCTGACTTCCTATGATGCCCCTGTTGCTTCCCTGACCACTACCACATTGTCCTTGCTGGTCCTTGTGGGCCAGGCTCCCACTGTTCAGTCTTTGCTTCAGCAATTCTCTCTGCACTGCTCTTCCTGCTGAGGCTACTTGGCTAATTGTTCCTCTTTCAAGCCTCAGTGAAGTTTGCTCAAAATAACTTCTTTTTTTTCCCCCCACAATATCTTTATTTATTTGTTTATTTTTATGTGGTGCTGAGGATCAAACCCAGTGCCTCACGCATACGAGGCAAGCGCTCTACCACTGAGCCACCACCCCAGCCCTCAAAATAACTTCTTAATGCCACCACATGCCCACTCCCCAGCACTCCAGATTCCACATACTCTGCTGTGCTTGTCCCTCATGGTTCTTTCCACTTTCTAACATATGATATAAAATCACTGGTATCTTATACGATTGGGTTATCTTTCTTTCCCTTGACTAATGCAAGCTACATGAGGGTTCCATCCTTATCTCTTCGGCTGGGACGTGGGTCTGGCTCCTATCGTAGGCACTCAGTATACATTGCTGAAGGAGTGCTTAAGAAATAACAGATGCCCCTTGGAATCAAGGTACTCAGGCTCCAGGTCTTAGAGATTCAAGTGCCCTTCACACTCTGAGTGTCAGCACATTCTCACAGCCCCATGCTCCATCTCAGACTCTAGAGCCCCCACCCCACCCCATTCCCCCCGCCCCTCCCACCCTGGCATCCTTTAAGTCCCATTTCGACAGCTGCGACCTCTGCCTTGAGAAACTGCTCTGTCTGCAGAGAGTGATAGGGCATCACTGGTTATCCGGAGACAGAACCAATTACAGATGGGAGACTTCTTTGTCACTTAAGGCTGCTTGGTGGGAGGAAGCTAATAAAATACAGCCAGGACTAGCAGCTCTCCTGGTAACCTGCCCCTGCGGGAGAGAATTACAGCCTGTCACTGCTCCTGTGGAGCGATTTTTCTCTCCTGCCGTTGATGCTCTCTGAGGAGGATGTTGGGCGTGGATCGTCAAAATTGCAAGGATGGAAAGGCAATGAAAAAAGGAGGCTTATTTGGGGGCAAACGGCGGCAGCGTGTTCTGTTTGTCAAGACAGGCACTTTCCCGCTTCATTAAGTACATCTTCATTAGTTGGCCATGGTCTTTCGTAGAGATCCGTGTTAAGTAATATGAACTCCACTCGAAAGATTTTAAATTTCTTCAGGATCAGACTTCTGGCAAATTTCTCCTGTCATCAAGTGAGATTAACATCCGAATTTTAAGATTAAAGAAGTGTCAAGGTGCAAATGGCAAACTTGCCTGCTGGCGGCTCCTCCCCCTCCCACCTGAGCAGCTGCTGTTACCATCCCAATATCTTTCCTGAGCCTTGACAGAAGAGACTTGCTTAGGCCTTATTAAGTATCCTTAAGAAGAAAGTAGCATAGAATCCCGAGGAGGGTAGACCTGATCCTTGACATTTTTGTCGGGAACTCCAAGGAGGAACTAATTGACAAAGTGAGTTCATGGAACCACGGGGCCCCAAGGTTGAACATCTTCCCGAGACACACAAACCTGGATGTCCATATTTTCTATTTCTTTAAATTCACTTATTTTATTAGTTCTCTTGGGCCATTATAACACAATACCATAAACTGGGGAGCTTTTAAACAACAGAAATTTATTTCTCACAGTTCTAGAGACCGGGAACTCCAAGATCAAGGCACTGGCAGATTGGATTCCATGTCTGCTGAGGACCCTCTTTGGTTCATAGATGGCACTTTCTCACAGCAACCTCACACTGTGGAAAAGAAGACGCAAGCCCTATCAAGACTCTCCTAAGGACAGAAATCCAGCTCAGGAGGGTGTTACTTCTAATCCTCGGTACTTCCCAAAGACTCTGCCTATTAGCGCTGTTACATTAAGGGATAGGAATTCAATGTATGAATTTGAGGAGGGGACACAGCATTCAGTCAGTGACACTCACGTGTTCCAGCAGTCCAGCTCTACAGGGTAGGGGATAAATATTGGTTCCATTAAATCACTTTTCTACCTAAAGGCAAGTTGTTTGTTGCAATCTCTTACTTTACATGCCCACTTTCCCCTTCCTCCTCTCCACTCTTTCTCCTTCTCCTCTCCTCCTCGCCTTCCCCTTCCCCCTCATTTCTCCTCTCCCTCTTCCTTCTCTCCTCCTCCTCCTCCTTCTTCTTCTCCATCTTCTCTTCTTCCTCCCCCTCCTCTTCTTCTCCATCTCCTCCTCCTCCTCCTCCCCTTCTTCTTCTTTTCTCCTCCTCCTCTTCTTCCTCCGCCTCCTCCATCTCCTTCTCCTCCTCATTTTCTTCTCCTCCTCCTTCTCACACACAAATCACTGGCAAGAAACTCGGGTATACTCTGTAAGGCATTTTTGTCTCTCCCTTGACTATTTTTTAAAAATCATACAACACACATATTTTAGTATATTTTTGGAGGGTGGAAATTGGGGGAGGGGAAGCATGAGGGAATTGCATACCAAATTCTCTTCTGTCCCTACAGCACCCTTTAATTTTAGGGTACTTACAACCTCTACACCTCCATCCTGGGCTTCTATATGTCTGTTCTGCACAAAATAACCAGAGTTATATTTTTTATATATATTTTTAGTTGTAAATGGATACAGTTCCTTTATTTTATTTATTTTTATGTGGTGCTGAGGGTTGAACCCAGTGCCTCACACATGTGAGGCAAGTGCTCTACCACCGAGCCACAACCCCAGCCCCAGAGTAATGTTTTAAAAGTTCAGCTATGCGTATGTCACCCCCATTCTTAAAGCTCTTTAAAGATACCCACCGTTCCAATCCTCAAGATCAATATACCTGGTGTGGCCCATGGCTCTGGACTGACACTTGATCTCACAACTCTAGCCACTTTTGTGTTTAGATTCATAAAGAATCCATGTTCTGGACCCCAAAAGGCCTTTTCCAGGAACTCTACCTGTCTAATTCTCTCTGTCTCCACCCTACTTATCTGTATCCTTCCCTAGCTAACTCATCTGAAGATTTCAGCTCAGGCAACACCTTCTCAGGAACTCCTTCACCCACTGAGACTCTATCTTCCTCACCAGGTTCTAAGGCGTTGCCTGTTTGGGCAGTCATACTGTCATGCCCTGCTGCCTTGAAGCAATGCTTTCTTCACTACGCTTTACATTTTTCTTTTCCCTGTTGACACTGAGCTGCAACAAGTACTTTTCCCCATTATTATATCCTCAGCACCTAGGATGTCCCTAAGAACATACTAGTAGGTGCTTAATAATAACTATTACAAACAAATTAATAAATAAGTGAATGAATTAACAAAAAATCTCACTAAGGGACCTCTTATGTCACCCTTTAATTTAAATGTGATCAGCTAATGACCTTGTGAATCAGAAAATAACCTTTAATAGTCTCCTCTGATTGATAGGGAACATACTCTAACATCTTCAGTGAATGACTGAAACCTCAGATAGGACAAAACCCTATATATACTATGTTTTTGCCTATAAATATGTGTCTATAATAAATATTTTAATTAATAAATTAGGCACAGGAAGAAATTAACAATACTAATATCTAATATGTAATATTAACAATAAATAATAAATAGAACAATTATAATACTGTACTATAATACAAGCTGTGTGAGTGAAGTCTCTCTCAAAATATCTTATGTACTATGCTCAGCTTCCTGGTGATGATGTGAGACAATACAATACCTACATGAGGAAATGAAGTGAGGTGAATTATGTAGGCCAATGAAAGGTGAATAGAGGTGATATGTGTCAATTTCAGATTGAAGCCTATAACAGCCAGAGAGCAATTTGCCGAGTTCCTTTTTTTTGATGAAGGGATTGATGATGTAACAGTTACTTGAACATAAGCACTACCACATAATGACAATAGATCTGGTAACTAAGACAGCCACTAAATAACTAATGGGAGGGTAATATATACAGCTTGGATACACTGTACAAAGGGATGGTTTATGCCACCAGCAGGAAGGAGTAGGAAGGTGCACGTTTTTTCAATATACTACTCAGAATGGGAAGCAATGCAAAACTTATGAATTATTTATTTCTGAATTTTTTCTATTGAATATTCAAATCATGGTTGATCAGGGGTAACTGAAATCAGGAAAAACAAAACTAGAGATAAAGAAGAGAGGACTACTGTAGTAATACACTAGGCTAAGTTATGTTACAGTGACAAACAAGCCCAAATTTTTGTGGCTGAAAACAATAAAGGTTCTGTTGGGAATGTAGAATGGTACAGCAAGGCAGTTTCTTACAAAACTAAATATGTGCTTATCATACGTCCCAGCAATTTCACTCTTGGGCATTTACTTCAGAGAAATGGAAACTTACATTCTCACTTATGCCACCTCCCTTCTTTGGTATGACTGGGGATTCTAGTCCATGTAGGTCGCACAGGTTCTTGTAGCCTCCATATCTAGAATGTCACCAGTCAAGGAAAGGGGACTTGGCAAATTGCTCTCTCACTGTTATAGGCTTCTACCTGAAATTGACACACATCACCTCTATTCACCTTTCATTGGCCAAAGCAAGTTCTCTGGCTGTCCCACTCCCTCCAGGAGGCGAGGAAGTTCAGTCTTGCCATGTGTCTGGAATTAGGATCATCAAAATATTGGTAACAACATCGTGATCACAACTATTGGTTAAAATTATAAGGATTGTTAAATATTAGTAATGTATTTTGTACATGTTCCATTGCCCTTTGGCCAATAGAGTAATTGCCTTCCAATTAGCAATCCAAATCCAAATAAATGGAAACACAAAACTGAATATAGCAATCCCTCCAATTCACCGGAGACACAGTCTAAGACCCCCAGTGGAAGCCCAAAGCCATGGATAATACAGAACCCTCTATGAACTGTTCTCTCCTACATATACATACCTATGATAAAGTTTAATTTATAAATTAGGCACAATAAGAGATTAACAAAACTAACAATGTAATAGAACCATTATAACAATATATTATAATAAAAGTTGTTCAAACATACATTATTGATGTACGAAATTTTCCATTGAATACTTTAAGATCATGGTTTACTACAGGTACAGGGAGCCTCAAAATGAAAAATTGTGAAATGTTTTATCATTGTAAATAAAATTTGTATTAAGTCTGAATTTTGCTTTTCAGAAAAAGTGAATTTTTTTTTTTTTTTTGGTATCCGGAAAAGGTAACCATGCAACAAAACAATTTCTCTCTGGCTTTTGCTCTTAGTTCCAAATGCATGTGGAAAATAACTGCTTGTTACATCTTCATAGAAGTAGTGCTTGCAAATGACCTGTAGCTTTTCAACCTGAAGGCACAAGTAGTTGAATTTAAAATGCAGCTCGGGTGTGCATTAAAGTTTCTGCATGTTCAGGGAAGCCACAGAGAGGACATCAGGAAGAGTGGGCACAGATGAATCACACTGATAAATTTCAGAAGTAAGCATGAAAAAAATATTAGAAAAGCCAGAAATTTGCTAAAAATAGAGAACATAACATCATTAATCAACAAATAAACAGAATGCTCGGGGAATGACTAAATCTTGTGCTTGGTAAAAATGAAATCAGATATCTTGCTGTTAGGAAATGTATCTGAGATTTGATTTTAAACTTATACTTTGTCCAAAGACAATGATATTGTGATTTATATTGCTCTGGATTGAGGGAAAAGGGAAACCTGCTCTTAATGAGCATATCTCTCATGCTTCTCAGTTCTACGCCAGACAACTCTAACCTGCACAGTGTTCTTGCACCATTATTAGGGCCCTTATTTTACAAATGCTCAAGGAGTCAGAAGAATGAGGGTATGTACCCAGAGCTGCTATACCCAGAACTACCTAAATGCAGAGACTGGATCTCTCTGGTGGACTATGCCTTTTGTTTATTGTCCCTTGGGGTGGGACTATGAACAAAGGCCACAATGACTGGGCTTCAGGCTCCTTTTCCAGAGTCTGTGCAACTGCTTCCGTGGCCCCTACGTTCACCCACAAGACACCACTCTCATCCCAAGTTCTGCCTTCAAAATCCAACCTTCATATAGCTTTTACAAATGCTAATCCTCCTGCCTTTCATTCCTTATCTCTGTACCCCAAATCTTACTGTAGATGCTAGCTAGTACATTGTCTCCTTCAAGTTTTCCTACATCATTGCCTTAAAATATTTCAGATACTAAACAAGAGATGAATGAATCCATGAACAGATGGACAAATGATGTCATCCTCTAAAAGTGATGTTCTGTTCTTTTCTTCTCCCCATAGCATTTGGTTATTATATTCTGTTGGGGTTAAGTAGCTATTTCAACTCAATTCAGAGTGCATTCACTGAGTTCTCACTGTTGCCAAGTTCAGTGCTGCGTAGGACGGAGAAGCACAATGTTGAGTGAGACCCTTTCAGTGTTCACAAACCCTTTCTTGTGAAATGCACTCTAACGAGCTGGAGCACCCCTGCCAGACCCTCAGATCCTTGAAAGAGGAAGTGCATTTGCAGGGTCCCAACTTCAAGCCTTTGCTAAGAGAAGTCTGACTCACGTCATCAAAATCCTTCATCATAAGGAAAGCCCAATGCAGAGTGATCCCATTCCTGGCCAAGTCGAGACTCACTGGGCTCCAGGATGGATGGCCTCATTGCTCAGGATTGCAAATAGGCTATTGCGGCTTCAGCTGGTCCAAAATATAAGTTTAGAAAACCAAACAATATTGTCCTGAGTGTTCATAAAAATAAGCAGAAATTAGAGAAGTCTGAGCATTCTCGAGAGTTATCATTTATTATCATAACCTTGTTCGTTTCAAGAGTGATCCTGGAACATTTTTAAAAATTACAATGAAATAAGATGGCAACATAATACTACCATTTAAAATAAAATCCTAGATTAATACCAGAAAACTCCAGACTATTCCATTTAACTTCATGTAGAGGAGTCTTTGAAATTAAGTTAAGTGGCTCCAGGCTTTTTATTTATAGAAACAACTTAGATGTTGGTCTGAGAAGTGAGATATCCAAGTTTGCAAATAAACTCGAGTCACAGAGAATTGTAAATAATGAAGAGCCATGTGGATGCAAAATAAACCTGTTAAATGCCCTGTCTAATTGATAGGAAAAGCATTTCATATTAGATAAAACTCAATAAAAAGATTTAAAGACAGGATATAAAAGTTACAAATGTTTATACAAATATAATCACAAATCCTGCACCCCCATTCTGTACCCTGAGGGAAAAGAAGGAAAGCAAATGGGAAAGAAAGTTGCATTGCTATTAAAATAAAACAAAACAAAAAAAGTCAATTCCATCCCCCTTTCACAAGAGGAACCATAGAGATGAAGTGTGGGGTGCTCCCTGGCAGAGGGCCCAGGGAGTCAATGGTGCTCCTCAGTTTGGATTAGCAGAAGGCGCCCCCTCCAGGTGGATGCAGTCCTTTGAACACATGGCTTAATATCTGAAAAGGCTGCTAAGAGGAGTCGGGGCCTCCCAGGAAATGCAGCCTATCCGGGTGCTGGGCTTTGGCCCCACCCTCTGCTACAGAGTGTGAATGTCATAACTGACTCTATCGTCCAACAGCATTCTGAGGGAAAGGTCTCGGGGAAAGGCATTGGATTGTAGTCTCCACTCTAACCTCAGAACTACATTTTGCCTCTCTGGGTGCAAAGGCAATGCCTACTCAGATGTTTCCCTGGGGTGGATCAGATGTGCTTGCCTCTTGGGAAAGGCTGGGTTTTCATGCTCATCATCATGAAGGAATGAAACCCTCCTTAAGAAATACCCTGCGTGTCATTTACCTTTCGGGGAATTAAATGTTTTCTCTTTTTACTTCCTAATGCTTGTTTGTTTGTTTATTGGTAACAGAGATTGAACCCAGGTTCAAGTGCTTAACCACCGAACCACATCCCCAGTCCTTTTCTATATATTTTATTTAGAGACAGGGTCTTGCTGAGTTGCTTAGCGCCTTGCTATGTTCCTGAGGCTGTCTTTGAACTTGCGATCCTCCTGCCACAGCCTCTGGAGCTACTGGGATTACAGGCATTTGCCACCCCATAAGGCCCTAATGCACTCTTAATTTTGACTTTCTAAAGACAATTCATATCCATATTTGTCTTCATTTGGATTTGTTTCTTTAAGTAAAATACTACTAATAACAAGGATAAAATGATAATGAGCCAGAACACAATAATGATCATCCACTGATCACTTTCCCACACAGCAGACATTGTTGTGCCACGTACTTCCTGTGTCTTTGTGGTCTCA
This sequence comes from Geosciurus inauris, assembly GCA_004024805.1. NCBI lineage: Eukaryota > Metazoa > Chordata > Mammalia > Rodentia > Sciuridae > Geosciurus > Geosciurus inauris. Next base: position 9,141 of record PVHX01013974.1, on the reverse strand, counting down.
CATCCTCCTCAGAAGCATGGCCTGTCATTTCCTCCATTGCACAGATGGAAAAACTGAGACCCCAATGTGAAGTAACAAAATATAACATGATCAGGGTTTAAACCCTCATCACTGTAATCCAGAGCTTCTCCCAACAAACATCTTGAGATCTGTACATGGCAGAGAATTTGAAACAGAAATAACCAAGGAAGGACATAATCATCGCCTGAATCCCACCTCCACACTGTTTTCATGATGCCGTTTATTCTCTTGGAACTGTCCCAGTGTTATAGGTGTGGGATGATCCCTTTTGATTACAGACTTGAAAGAAGAGAGAGAGAGAGAATTTTTAACAGTTGAAGACTGAGTTCTCCATAGCTAGCCTCCAGGTTCGGAGGAAGGGACAAAGACTAATATTGTCTACATGATAATTGTTTTCTTTTTACTTCTGCCTCTGTCATTATTATAATTCCTAACATCATTCCTACAGTCATTTATTCTTGTTAATAATTGCAGTAATAACAATTCAGAATCTCTGCAGCTTTGGCAAAAGCTGTCGAGAAAATATACGCTGTATTTAATTAAGACTCTATTGAGAATAAGTAGAAGGTGCTTAATCATGTGTGTGAGTCTGGAACTGCTCTCTTATCAGAGGCTCCACTAGGGAGGCCCATAGCTCCTTACCACTGACAGGCTACAAATCACACCCTGGACGGCACCACAGCTTCCTTTGAGAAATATTACCAGGGACTTGTGTGCCTCATGCCTCCAAACGTTAGACTCTATTTATGGGATCCACTGTGGACAGATCATTCAGATGTCAGAAACCTTCCCAGTATCATAATTCTCTATGGGCAGCCCTCTTGGGTTCAAAATGTTTGATTTCCATAAGTGTGATCGATGTCAATAGTTGCTTATTACAAAGCTCAGTTGCTACACCAGGTTTTTAGCTTGGTGATGACCAAGAGTAATTTTGAGACTTTACTATGCTCCAGGTAATGGACTGGGTAGTCAAGAATTACCTCTTTTAATGTCCAAGAATAATCCAATGAGGTAGTTAATAGCCTCGTTTGATGAACAGGCAATCAATCTTGGAATGATTAAGTATTTGTTCAGGGTTCTATTTTTCCTAAACACCTAAGACTTTTGGTTGGTTTGACACCAGCACATTTTTAACCACTAAGCAATACTAAGGCCCAGGCTCCAAGAGAATATGATGGCAGAGTCCCTGCTCCATCACACTCTTCTCCCTTCTGCTGTCTCCAGTGAGTACAGGCTTCCTGGTTCTGTCTCAAAAAGAGCCAGAACTAGTCTATGGTTTGAAACCACATTTTGGTAGTTTACCACACTAGACCCAAGCCACAATTCGCTCCTCCATATCATGCTCTGGAAACATTGCAGGAAGCAAGAAAGGATTCACAGAGCCACTGCTATCATCCCAACATGTTGAATAATGGAAGGGTCTGGAAATTGCAAGTATATTTCCTTCCTCTCTTTTATGGTTATGCACATTTCAGGAACAACACCAGAGGGAAAAATGGTCCCCAGCAGCCGTTTTCACCACTCTACATGAGGGTAAGTTCCCATGGCACATGCACTTGAGCTAATCTCAAAGGCGACCCATCACTTGGGGGGTTTCTATCACACTTGCCTGGTGTCACAGCTGTCCCAGCAACAAGCAATGCATGGGTCCTTATGGGAAATTCAAGAGCTGGCAATGCCAGCTGTGCAGTGGATGGCATTCTTACTCTGTCTTCCACTGGCATGAGGTGGCTGAAGAAATACTACAGGGCCAGGCGAAGTGGCACACACCTGTAATCCCAGTGGTTCAGAAGGCTGAGACAGGAAGCCCAGAGTTCAAAGCTAGGTGCTGAGCAACTCAGTGACTCCCTGTCTCTAAATAAGATATTAAAAAAAAAAGAGCTGGGGATGTGGCTCAGGGGTAAAGCACCTCCGGGTTCGATCCCTGGTATAAAAAAAAATACTACATTTGTCATCCTTACTTTCAAGAAAATGTCTGTATTACAAGGCTATCTGTCATTTCCCAACATTTTTTCAAAGAAGGGAGAAGAAGATATGTGCAAAGACATAGCTGCCTGTGGAAAGCTGAGTAAATTTTGGTCAGTTTGGTGTAGGCATGAAATGCTCCAAATATGTTTTTTAACTTGTTCAAGAGGGAGGGGAATAGTTCTATACTGTATTCACAGGACAAGGGCTGGACTTGACAGGAAAGAATGAAATCTACTCTTACTGCTTTGCTCTAAAGTGTTTCCAGAAGCCCCAATTTCTGAGTGGTTACAAGTAATTTGCTTCAACTTAATTTCTTTCATTCAAATTTACAGAGGGGGTAAAAAAAGAAAAAAAGGTTCGTCATAGGCAATGGAAAATAATTAAGACATCAGCCTCGAGTCAGATGTTCAGTGGGCAAAGCCCCATTAGCCTACACATCAGGGTTGAATGACGGAATTACCAAATTCACAGGAGCGACAGACGTTCTAGGAACAAAATGACCAAATGATCCCTGGTCATATTCCACTCCCCTTGCTTTTCTGCTCTGGCCTTGATCTTCTCCAGCACTCGGCTGCTATCTCTTGAACGCATTGATTTTTGCCAACTTGGAGGATCCTCCTTGGTAATCTCTTCAATATGTGCATTCCCTTTGGAAGAAATACAGTAGCCTTGTGTGCGTTTCCTATCTGCTCCTGATTTCCTATACTGTGAATTATGTCATCTAGTGTCTGCGCTGTTGCCAGTGGGAAAAGGCTGTCAAGATCAATTTTGTCAGACTGCCTCATACCCCCAGGAACACCAATTAGATCACCACAAAGCTGACTCGCGCCCAGGAAGACCAACCCCAATGTCCTCTGCTGTTCCTTGTTATTTAAAGCACTTAACCTTACGAAGGCTCTTGGATATATCACTTGACCCACAGTGCTTTTGCCAAAACCCAGTCCCATGCTGGGGGCAGTTTTGTGTGCATCCGGTGGAAGCCACAGCAATACATGGAGATACTAAATCTAGAAAGAGGTGGATTTTGACTATGGAAGGTGGATTTTGATCTGTGAAGTGAGTGGTTTTGTGTGTGTGTGTGTGTGTGCGTGCATGTGCACGTGTATGTTTTGTTTTGTTTTTTGTTTTTTTTGTTTTATTCTCACCTTCCTGAGTTTCATCAGAGATACTTCAGAGCAAGTGGGAAACTCTCATGATTTACAGGCTGAAGTCATTAGGTTAGAACGGGAGGGGTACTGTAACACCCATGTCTACACAGCCCATAAGGAGTAAAATTAACTTCATGTCACATTACCTGGATAATTATTTTCGTTATTCAGATTGATGCCAATTGGGGAAAGCACATAAATTGACTCTTGGGTGAAGTATTTTAATCTAACCTTGTTCTGTGAGAAGAATCCGTTTGAGGGGTGATTGGTCTCCTAAGGCCAGCTCTGAATCTAAGATCCTAAGAAGCCTCATTCATAATCTGTTCACACCATTCAGAAGAAACCCTAGGCACAGGTAAGTTACATGAAATGTTCAAACATACGTTGCAGATGAAGGGTGTTCGCTAATCTTCGTCTCCTCTACCCCTGCCAGTCACGTGATGAACCGATAACAGTCCAAAAGGACTTGGAATTGTATTAGAAATTCTGAAGAGGCATAGAGAGAGATTTGTTTGTGGAGCAGGTTTCTGTGGAAGCTGGAACCAGCTGCTCCTATCTGGAAAGGGTGTGGGGGATCACAAATGTGACTTCTTCATGTAAAGACAAATAGCCAGCATCTCTTATACATCTGGATCCCAGTGCCCCAGTACCAAGATCCTGGAGAATTCTGTGCCTGGAAAAAGACCACAGAAGGTCATGTCGCTGGTCTGGCCTCTGAAAACAAATGGAACCAGAGAGGAATAACTACAGCCCCACTCATTCAAGACTATAATCTGTTTTTATTTGGTCCAATCAGAAAGACTTTAGCTGCACCTGCAAGGAGAATAAAGGAATTTGTTCCTGTACTATGTTCCTGAGTTATGATGCCAAAGAGCTGGATTATTGGGCTTGATTTGTCCCAAACACTTAATTCTATGCATGCCCTGCTCTTTGCTGCCTAACTTGGGATTTATAGCACTTATTGGTTAAAATAGAATAATTAAAGAACCATCACAGGTCGCTAGCTATCTGTGTATTCCATATACCCAGAGAAGGGGAGCTGTCTACAAAAACATGGTTATCATGGTTTTGTTCATGCAATTTGCATAAACAAGTGGTTTCTCAGCTCCATCAAGGTCAAAGACCCAGGTGGAAACATTTCTATGGACCACAGAAGTAGCAAGTTCCTAGAAACCCATAAGTTGGTGTATTCTTTTACATCAGGACATAATATTGTGTTTCTGTTGTTACAATGACATTATACGTTGTATCAAATGATACAAGCATATGTAATACACAATTGAGACTCTTTTCACATTCCACTGCTCTCCATATATAAAAACATGAATTTACTTTCTTTCAGGAAATAATTGGATATGTCTGGAAGGACATATCCTTCCAGAATGTTTTCAGTTAAACCAAATAATTATGCATTTGTTTTTCTGTTTTGCATAGGTTTAGTTTACATATATCAGGCTAGTATTTTTTTAAATTAATATCTTGGAGACTTTTCCATGTTAGCCTGTATAAATTTTACTCCCTTAATAATCAGGAATCTATTTCCCTTATGTGTTTCCCAATATCAGGAGAAATGTTTGCGATACTTAGCAGTTAATAGGATGTCTCCCATTGGTATTCCTAGCTTTTTAAAATTTAATTAATAAATTTGCCTTCTCGTTTTATTTTGCAGTTAGTTTTTAGCATGAATAGACAAATACTTTTTTATGCATCTAATGAGATGGTTAAATTAGTTCTTTGCTTTTTGTTTATATACTGAATTACATTGATTTATTTTCAAATGTCAAAACACTCTTGCACACTTAAGATAAACAACACTTGGTCGTGGTACCTTATCTTTTTTACATACTACTGGATTCTATTTGTTAATATTTTATAAAATTTTTTATAAAATTTTCACATGCACATAAGAGAGTTTTTTTTTTCTCATAAGTCCCTAGATTTCAGAATAAGCTTATGCTGGCCTCATAAAAAATATTTAGCACAACTTTTTATTTCTCTGGTTATATACAATGTAGAGTCACACCATACATGCAGTCATACATGTACCAAGGGGAATGATGAAAAGTTGTGCTCCATTTGTGTACAATGAATCAAAATGCATAAAAACAGAAAAAGAAAAAAAGAAAAGAAAATAGCCTCAATACAATAATCCCATTTTATCCTCAGGGAATATTTTCCAAGACCCACAGGGGATACCTGTAGATAGTACCTATACCATAGTGTTTTTTCCCCTTTACATACCTATGATTAAAGTTGAGTTTATAGGGATAAGCAATAATAAAATAGAACAATTTTAATCATATACTATAATAAAAGTTATATAAATATGGAAAAAAGATTTAGGCAGGATTTTCTCTTCATTTATTCATTTATTTATTTATTGTTTATAGAAACATCTATATAAGATTGATTTATCTTTCCCAAAAATTTCAGAAAAAATTCACCAATAAAGTCATCAGTGCTTGGAATTTTGTTTATGAAGAAGTTTTTAATAATGAATTCAATATTCATTAAGGGAATATTCAATTCCCTTAATAGATACTAAATCGTTTGAATTTTGTTTCTTCTCTTTTTCATTTCCCATAACTTATATACTACATGCCGTATATTCATGTCATTCACATCTCCATAAATATTGGCCTATAGCTGTTTGTTATCACACTACTGGCTTTTGACTACCTGCAGGATTTATAGCACAAATTCCCTCTTTCCTATTAGTTTCCCCCTTTTTCTTTCCTTTTTTAAAAATTTTCTTCTTGGTAGGGATTTACCAATTTTATTCATCATCTCAAGGAAATGTTTTAGAATTTGTTTATTCTATTGCATTTGGGTTTTTATTTCACTGATTTATCATATCATTTGAAGGGGAAAGGGGATACCAGGGATTGAATCCAGGGGCACGTAACCACTGAGCCACATCCTTGGCCCTTTTATTTTTTATTTTGAGACAGGGTCTCACTAAGTTGCTTAGGACCTCACTAAATTGCTGAGGCTGGCTTTGAATTTGTTATCCTCCTGCCTTAGCCTCCTGAGCCACTAGTATGACAGGTGTGTGCCACTGCACCTGGCTATCATATCATTTTTTAAAACAGAAAATCTTTTGGCTTTTTAAACACAAAGAAATAATCAAACACCTCAATAAAAGAATATACGAAATCTATACACAGAGATGACTCTTTTTAATTTTTAGAACAGAGATGATGTATATATGTTTTCCAAACAGTACATGCAGAAAGAGACAAACTGAAAAAATGAAAGCTGTTTTCTTATCTCCCTAAGTCCTTCTCTCCAAATAAAACAAGTTTTAAATATTGCCAGCAATTCCATTCAGAAATTTGAAAAGACATGTATGTACTTTCACAGTATATGTTTGTGTGTGTATATATGTGTACTAGATTCAATCAAAGTTGTGTGTTTTATTAATTATTGTTTCTCTTGGGTTTCTTTTGGTGGCCTGGGCCGTCACTACCACTCCAACTTCACTCTCCCAAGACATTCAAACTCCTTAACAAGACCAGGATGCTATTGTCTTAGAGACTGCCGCACCTTCTGGGTTTAATTGGTTCCTTGTGTGGTTAATAGATTTGTTCCTCTGGGCTTCTCTCCTATTTCCTCTAAGCTGGAAGTTAGATCGGAAGGTTTTCTTAGAATCCCTCAAGTGTGTTTGATAGGAATGTTTTGTAAGTGATGCCAGGTTCTTTCTACTGTATCCTCTCAGGGACATGTTACATTTGGTGACCCCCATGGTGACATATGTCAAGATCGATTTCTATTTTGGACAATGACAGCAATGGATTATCCTCTTATGAGCATCTGTGGGCTAACACAGTGACACTACCTGTATGCTTAGTTATGCCTGAAGATTTTTTTATATCCACTATTATTTTATCCATTTTTACCTTTTATTTGTATAGGACTAACATTTCGTAAGGGTGGCAAAATGGTCATATGCGTTTTGATCCAGAGATGTGAGTTCAAATCATGAGAATTATCAAATTATTTTGTTTGGAAAACCAACTAATCTAATGTCCTCCATTTTTCTTGCTTCCAGTCCTGCTTCTCTGGGTGTTGTCTGGAAGGGGAATGTTCAAGGTTGCCAGGTCTCATGTCCTTCCTTAGAGTCCATGCATAGGCACACACAATCATTGCCAACAACGGAGCTTGTCTGTCAATTATTGACAGAATTGTGGCCATGTAGCCAACTTCTAAGAGCAGAAGGTGTCCAAGGTGGCAGGAAGCATGGGGCCCCATGAGGCCTCCTCTTACACCCATGGCCCTGTCACGGGGGCAGTCAGTTGCCCATCTCCTGTTTATTTTATGGGGTAGGAGATTCACGTGGTCCTAAGGTTACAAGTGAGGCAGAAAGTCCCCATTTGATTCTCCAGAGAATTCTTACAGCAACTGAAAATATTTCCAGGGAAAAGCAAAGAAAACTGAACCAATGGGTGGTTTATAACATCCTCTGCCCCAGAGAGGTTGCTGCCTCCTCCACCCTGAGGAAGGCTCTTGGCAGAGATGCCCGCACTTTTGCTGTGAATGGAGACTCTGTTAATTAAATGCCACTGTGTTTCAGGAGTCATTTTCTAGGCAATTATTGATTCCAATTCAACTTGGTGGAAGAGTTCCCCACATTCTTGGGAGAACACCCTGAGATTATACCCTTTCCCTAATCTTTTTTTTTTTTTAACTATTTTTTAAAAACCTTCCCTGTACATTTGGAAACTGTACAATCTTCTAATAAAACCAAAATGAAAATAATTGGGTTCCTTGGTGGATGCAAGCATTTGTTCATTTCCAAAAGTGGAGACATTTTATCATTTTGGTTGCTTTTATCCCCTCGGTCAATTTAGATTGTATACCTATTGGCTGTTATTTTCACCAATCTGCCAACCACTAAACAGCTACAAATACAGAGGATGCAGTTCAGGGGGCTTTCATGTGGCTCTTTGCTCTGGAAAACCACTGGCTTGGCATCCTATGGCTCAGTGTGCTGGTCTGATATTCCGTCTGCAAGGTAACATTGTGGTTTAGTAAACGGAAGAAAAAAAAATACGGGGAAAATGGAATGCCAAAAGTTCTGTATAAAAGACTTGTTTTGAAAATCATTAAGGATACATCAAGGCTCATGGGGGTCTTTGCTTTCAGGACCATGATTGGGGGTCAGATGGCTCACAGGCCCCTTAATGTCATAAGCACTGTTTTGTGGGTATCTGCACTGTGCATTTTAGTGGGGAGGAGGGTCATGACTTTCACCAGATCCTTAAAGCGTTCTGTGACCCAACAAACTAATGTGATTTTCAGTGCTCAGGAAGGCACAGAAAGACACTTCAAAAGAACTAAAAAGCAAAATAAACCCTGCTATATGACCTTCTCATATGGTAACCCCGACTTAACCTGCATCCTGTACGAATAACGCCTCCTTTTACTCTCCAAAGGGTCCTCAGGATGGTCTCTCTATTTAGAGCCCTGATTCCCTCCCACTCTTTGGGCCAAAGTTTCCCCCTGCCTTCTGCAATTTGTCAACACTATTCTCTAGTCTATCTGCTCAGTGGGACTTTCTACCAAACACAGACCATGTCTTTTTGGCTAAAGCTGTCCTAGAAATGGTGTGATAACACTCCAGATTATCAGATCATAAAATCCTACAGATAAACCAGTCTTGGGACCTGAGTCATATGCAAGGCTTGGGGAAAATTGTTCCACAGGTTGTCCTGCTCTGAAACTCCCTAGGGTAGGGTCCAAGTCTGTTTCCCAAACATTTGTCATGTGATAGGTAAGGGACAGGGGTGGACAGAGGAGGATGAAAATGTCAGCGCAGGCCTCATATTCACAATGAGTCACAGGGTTAGAGCTTTGCCACCATGCCCAAACACAACCTCGGGGGTGGGGAGGTGGATGCAAGTTGGGTGAGAAGTCCTTAGGTACCATGACACACTTCCCCAATCGACACAAGAAGTCTGAAAAATGAAAACATTACAGGTTGCTCTCAACCTCTGGAAAACCC
>PVHX01013973.1:0-52372 GCA_004024805.1 Geosciurus inauris | reverse complement strand
CACTCAGACAGGAGTAGGATTCATTGGAAATTTCTCCCTCCTTTGTCTCTATAACTTCACCTTGCTCACTGGACGTCACTTTAGACCCACAGATTTGATTCTCAATCAACTGGCACTGGCCAATTCCGTTGTTCTTCTCTCTAAAGGTGTACCTCAGACACTGGCAACTTTGGGATGGAAACATTTCCTGGATGATACGGGATGTAAACTTGTCTTCTATTTTTACAGAGTGAGTACTGGCGTGTCCTTCAGCACTTTGTGCCTGTTCAATGGCTACCAGGCACTTAAGCTCAACCCCAGAATTTGCAGGTGGATCACACTCAAGATTAGATCCCTACGGTTCATTGGCTTCTGCTGTTTCCTCTGCTGGATCGTGCATCTCTTGATAAATTTGTTTTTGCCTTTAATAGTGAATGGCCCATTGAATAAGAAAAATCTCAGTGTAGATGGCAATCATGGGTACTGTTCCTGGATAATGCCAGAGGGTTATAGCACATTATATACTGTCCTATATTTTTCCCTTGACTTTATGAGTCTGGTCTTCATGGCCTGGGCCAGTGGCTCCATGGTCCTTGTCCTGTACAGGCACAAGCAGCAAGTCCAACACATTCACAGCCATATCCTCTGCTCCCGACCTTGCCCTGAGGCCAGAGCCACATGCATCATCCTGATCCTGGTGAGCTCCTTCATTGCCTTTTATTCAGTCTACATTATTTTGGCCATGTGGACGACTCTATTGACAAGTAGAGGGCAGTGGATCATAAACAGCTCTGTGCTGGTGGCCTCTTGTTTCCCAGCACTCAGCCCCTTTGTGCTCATCTTCAGTGACACCCGCATTTCTCAGTTCCTCTATTACTGCAGGGCAAGGACAAATTGTGTCTCCTAATCCATTTGCCTGGCTAGGAGTCTGTTCTCTTTGAGGTCTTCGAATGCTCATGTCAAAATCTTTTCATATTTGCAGAGCCCTGTGTCAAGACTATCTGATACTGTAGCAAATGAGGAGGCCATGTGTCCTCTAGCATCGATCCCATGCCAGACTTACCATGAACATTATGCACATAATTAAGCAAGGATTCATAATTGTAACCTTAGGTGTCTCTGTTAAGAACGTTCAGGGGGCTGAGGTTGTGGCTTGCCTCGCACATGTGAGATACTGGGTTCGATCCTCAGTACCACATAAAATAAATAAATAAATATATTGTGTCCGTCTACAACTAAAGAAATATTTTTAAAAAAGAATGTTCAGCATATTTTATTTATTTTTTAATTTATATTTTTTATTTGTTTAATTTATATTTTGTATTTGTTCAGGATATTTTAAGAAAATGTAATGCAGGAAGTTTCTATGTTTAAGGTCCAGGAATGTCTTTCATTTTTGATTTTATAGAAACTCACTGAAGGCTTTTTGCATGTATCTTTCTGCTTTTTAAAAATTAATACATTTTAATTGGCCAATATTAATTATGTATATTTATGGGATACAGTGTGATGTTCTGATCTATGTGCACATTGTATAAAGACTCAACCAACTATATATCCAACATCTCAATAACATTATTTATTTCTGGGGAGGATGTTAAAAATCTTTTGTTTTAAAAATCTTGAAACGCACATAGCATTATTATCAACTATGGTCATAAATCATTTTCCAAAGAATTTTTGAGCTCCACTGTTCCGGCAGGGGAGTGAACTGCATGAGCAGTGAGAGAAAGTCACATGCAGCCTCATGGGAGTGGGCCGAGTCTCATGTGCTTGGAGTGCAGACAGATGGGGAGGTCAGCAGGACAGGAAGGACAGGCAAGGTTCTGGGCCATCACTTAGGACAGCCAAGGAAATCTGAGTGTCTGTTTAAGATGATGGACAGTGAATGTTCAATCAAGGGGGCTGACAATGCCAGAACTCCTCAATAGGTAGTATTTACTATGCTGTGTGTGGTGGTGCAGCCTGTAACCCCAGCTATTCTGAAGGCTGAGGCAGGAGTGCACGTTCCAGGCCTGCCTGGAGAACTTAGTGGGAAATTGTCTCAAAATGAGAAAGAGGGGGAGGTGGCTTGGGAAGTAACTCAGTGATAAAACACTCCTTGGTTCAATCCCTAGTACCAAAAACTGAAATAAAATATGAAGTGTTTAATTAAAACAGTTTCATGTGTTTCTACCAATACTGGCGTAAGTCTTCCATATTATAGTTTAAGTCAAATGGATAGTATATTACTTAATACTCAATGAAAACATACCATCAGTTTCTAATGGATAACAATAAGCATCTAAATTGCTCACAAAATGTGTCTCTTACCTGTTTGCACCAAAATGAAAATTTTCAATGCACAAAATTTCAAACAATAAAATGAGATGTTTGAAGGTTTATCTCCACAAAATGGAGCATGCTCTTTTCTGCTTTAAAAAGCATATTTAATATTTTATTGTCTGAAATTCTAGTATCTTACTCATGTTTTTATGTTTATGAGCAAACACTTGAATTATACAGTATCATGAAATGCCAACAATTCTTTTTTTTTAAATATTTTTTTAGTTATAGATGGACACAATATCTTTATTTTATTGCTTTGTATGTGGCACCGAGGATCGAACCCAGGGCCTCACGCATGAAAGGCAAGCGCTCCACCACTGAGCCACAATCCCAGCCCCCAACACTTCTTTAATATCAAAATCGTGAGCTTTCGTATGCAAAATTATCACATTTTATTTACCTCATTTTTTAAATAAAATACACATATTCTGTAATTATTTCCTGTTTGTTTTAAAGGAATAGCAAGTCAAATTTACCATTCATGTTGCCTTTATTTTCACCAGCTTTAACCTCACAATATGGTTCATGGCTTTGTATCTCACATTTACAAAGTGTACACCATGGTATGTACTGAATGTTAATCTGATAGGAAACTCATATTGCCTTTTTTATGTTGATCTTTCTTTTCTTTCAAATTCAACTTTCCTGAATACTGTGTTGACATTTCAAAAGGGATTCTATCTGTTGACTTACACCTAAAATCTGTTGACTTACACCTAAAATCTGTTGACTTACACATAAAATCTTGACCACCTTAAATTTGGTGCATAATTTTTGAAAAGCATTTGAAAAGCTCCCTCAAGAGTCCTGCAACTCCCACGGTCCTGCTTCCTGTGTTCAGTTGATTTATGTCATTGCTGGAAAGCTTCGTGATTCATACCTGTTTTTACACAGGGGCCAGTGATATCTTAAATTGCCCCATTCACTCCTCTGCACTTGGTTTTTCCTGTTCCTACAATATTTTGTTGGCATGTTGCAAGGCGAGCATTGCAACCTCACTCTAGTCCCCGACACTGCACACCTTGAACACGCCTCCATATCTGATACCAGCTGGTCAGAGGAGAAGCAGAGAGAGAAGGGGAAGACCAGGCCATGCCATTTAGGAGAGATAGAGTGATGACTTGGACTTGGCTGGTTTGAACAATTTCATGGGTGTTGGGGTTTGGGGCTCTCTGTAGTCGTCTGGTGCTTGGCCTTGGGTTGATTCAGAGCGGGGCAATATTGGCTTGCTGTGTGAGAACTAAGTGGCTGTGGGTGGAGACATGGCCCTGGATCAGCCGTCTGCACGTGAGAAGTGGCTGTGGGTTAGCTGACCTGCAGGAGACAGGAAAGTTGGCTTTAATTATTTCCTGTGATTAATAGGCACCAAACAGAAAACTACAGAACTTAGGAAAATACTGAACATTTGTTTGTGTGGCTGTTTGGGACCATTTTATGGCAACACTGGGAAGACACTAATGGGGACTTCTAGGGAATGGGTCATAGTTTCTGTAATCAGCTTTGTAAACATTTTCCTTTCAGTGGAAAAGGAGGAACACTAAAAGTTTATGGAGTCCTTGTAGATTATCCTATAACTAGGGTCACCATTGGTATGGCATTTTCAAAGGAAATGCATCTCAAATTGCTGAAATATCTATCAGTTCGTTGGTGGAGTTCTAGAGTGTGTTGAAAGAATGCGATATAAAATAGTACCTCGGTGCTTCTCTAGGGTCAAGCTGGCAAGTCCACCTTATATATGGTCAGGTGATATAAACTGACAATTTAGGAACATATCTATATATATATTATTGGCATTTGTGTTAATCAAGGGGAAAGAGTGATCATGATGGGAGTGGCAGGCAAGGGGTCATTGTGGGATTCTGGAGGACTGTAGGCACAGAGTAAATAATATAATCAGGGTATTGCTAAGCACACAGTAAGCTCAGAAACACGATAGAATCCCTAGGATCAAAGACAGCAAAAATTTCCTGTGTCCAGTTCATGCATCAAAGACAGACCAGGAACATCCCTGGGGTGAAGGTTTTGGTGTCCAGGGTAGTGTTATTTAGAGTGTAGAGGGCAATGTCATCTTCAACAGTGAAGCCTTATTCTGGGGCAATGGCATCTGGGACATGGAGTTTCAGTGTTCTTGATACATAGTTAGAATAATGTAGCTCTCATGGTTGGTTTAAACAGTAAGTTACTTGAGGAATTTGGGACTCCAGATTATAAACGAAGGAATGCACCTAGACAAGTAGTAAAAAGACCAATCAGCAACAGAATGATGGACAACTATTTGTTAGAAGAAGGTGTGTGGTTAGCCAGGTGCGATGGTGCAAGCCTGAAATCCCAGCACTTAGGGAGGCTGAGACAGGAGAATCGTGAGTTCAAAGCCAGCGTCAGCAATGGCAAGGCACTAAGCAAGTCAGTGAGACCCTGTCTCTACATAAAACACAAAATATGGCTGGGAATGTGGCTCAGTGTTCGAGTGCCCCTGAGTTCAATCTCCAGTACCAAAAGAAGAAGGAGGAAGAGGAGGAGAAGAAGAAGGAGGAGGAGGAGGAGGAGAGGAAGAAGAAGAAGAAGAAGAAGAAGAAGAAGAAGAAGAGGAGGAGGAGGAGGAGGAGGAGGAGGAGGAGGAGGAGGAGGAAGAAGAAGGAGGAGAAGGAGAAAAAGAAGAAGGCGGCATCGGTGGAGAAGGAGGGGGGATGAGGAGGAAGAGGAGGGGGTAATTTAGGCTCAAATGGGTTTCATGCCTAGGGAATCACAATAGTAGTCAGAGGGCAAAAACTGGAGGAAAGACAGGACTGAGCCAGAGCCTCTAATGGGTTTTGTAGAAAAAAGACAAGGCATGCAAGGGTAAAACGTTTAGTACTGGCTAGTTTGAATGATTGTGGTGGCCTTGAGGTCATAGAAACCTTCTCTCATTTTTTGGTAAGTAGCAATTTTGATTAAAGGATATCCCTCCCTTAGGTAGAAGGACTGCACACTAAAAGACCACTCTGTGGTCCTGCTGGCCTCCCAGTCTGTGGGAAGAACCCTCTACAAAGCGCTGAACCCTTTGCCGTTGCAAGAGTCTTGTGGGTACCTCACAGAGTGGGTTTTCTGAAAGAGGCTATCCTTGGTCTCCTGTGTTATCCAAGAAATTCTACTAGTTCTTCACCTGCTATGTCACTGAACTCAATGGTTCTGTCTCTCCCTGGAATCTGAATCAGAATAGAACATCAAGAATGGTTGTCACAGGGTAAAATTTATTTGCAGCAAATAAGGATACTTCCAGAATATCACCTCAGGTGAGTTGCAGTTTATTTTGGCAAGGGATGCACATTCAGAAAAGGGAACATGCTTATCACATGCACAGGACAGGGATAGTCTGACAATATGCCCCTTCCCACATCCCATGTTATGGAAATTAGGCTCCAGCTCTTTCTTGGGTGGAGATTTTGGTATTATAATGAAGTAAATTTTCATCTCTTGGTCAATGGTTATTTTATGATATTTTATGGAATATCCTTCTTAGGGTATTTCATGGAATATCATCTCTGAAAAATGAATTTAAGAAAATATATTAGAGCAACTTACTTGGTGGCTCAAGGTACAGGAATGAGAGTCTGTTTCCTGCTTTTCCTCGCCATTAAATGGTAGAGACAGTCTGCATCCTATTTTCTCAGGCTGCTGGTGGGTAAAAGCCTGTACCCTGGTTTGTCCGGCTACAGGTCTGCTAACTGGTGTACAGACATGCTTGCTCTTTGGGAAGCCACGTGTGATTTGAGCTGGCATCTCCAAGGGGAGAAAGGGGAAGGGACAAGTCAGGTGCCATGAACAGTGCGAGGACAGGCATTAGAAGGCCATGCAGAGCCGCAAGCATCTCTGAACAGAGGGCATCAGGAAACATGGAAACATGTAGGGGCCTAGAGCACAGTCCCTGCAGACTGTCTCCAGCGGTGACCACAGAGGCCAAGTTCCCATCGTTAGCTCCAGGGTTAGCGCAGGAGGTCTGTCCTGCAGCTCCGTCGGTGTTCAAGTCCTCCCTCCAGGCGCAGGCCTGGTTTCCGCCTGCGGAGCGGATGCCTGGATGCAGAGCATCCCAGCTCCGGCTTTTGCTGGTCTCCCTAGAGCTGGGGGCACTACGTTACCCAGAATGCCCTGTCCCCGAGGAACCGCTAAGCCAATGAGCTTCCAGAGCGGAGCGTTTCCGGGGTAGGCCCTTGTGTGGGCGGGACTTCCGGCGTCTCCCGCAGCGCCGCTGTTAGCGACATTTGGGTCCGTCCATCGGTGGGAGCTTTGTCCCGTGGAGGCGACCAGGCCCGGTGTGAGTGCGGAGGGGTAGTCCCCGCACGACAGCGAGTCGAGGAGCGGTGGCCGCTTGGTCCGCGTCCCCGCCGCGCGCGCAGAGGCCTATGGCTGAGGCCGGCCCGGCTCGGGTAAGTGCGTCCTCCGGGCCGCGCTGTCCTCACCTCACCCAAATTTTAACGCCCGAGTGAGGGGCTCTGCTCGGGCATTGGAAGGGCATGCAGTCCAGGTCTCTGTCCAGCACGGTGGGGCCCATGAGTGAGCCCCCTTTCCCAAGGTTCGTTTAATGAACTGGGTTATTGGAGGGTCGATTGTCCCGGCAGTATTAACGCCTGTAATGGCGAGATGAAGAGTTATGGCGCTGGCAGCCATGGAGAATTGCGCACAGAAGAGGTACTTACATAGTCTGAATTAGACTTCAAAGTTTTCCAGAAAGCTTCTCACTATTAGGACAGGAAAGAGGGGTGCGAACACTGCAGCACTGGAAAGCTGAGGCAGGGGTCCAAGGCCTGACACTAAGGCTCCGATGTGATGAAAACCTTCTCAGGTCTCCTGGCTTCCGGCTGGAAGCGAGTGCAGCCGGACCTGCACCTCTGGAGCCCTGCCATGGTCACCTGCCTCTCATGACCTCGCTCTTCTTGTAGGTTTCCATGAGTGCAGAGGTCCATAGGGACCTCACACTGGTGAGTAGTGTATGACGCAGGCCTTCACTGATCCTGATACCATCCCATCCTTCCCCCAGGATTTTTTTATGCATCTGTTCTCTTGACACTCATCATTTTTGGACCAAAGAAACTTTAACAAACCGAAGCCTAGGATCCCAGTTCTAGTTTGGGGGTTTGGGGAGTAGTTCCTATGAGTGGCAGACAATAGATTGAGGTATGAAAAGTTGTCCCATGAAGGTACCAGAATGTGTATATGCTTGGAGGTGAGATGAGCTGGTTTAGGGAATTCCAGGTCTCCTTTCTATTTTGAAGAATCTAAAAGTAGCAGGGCAGGATTCAGACCTGGAATGAGTTTCAGAATTTATCTGTTCTGGAAGTGATAGGAGCAGTTGGAGTTTTAGAGAAGGAGAAGAACATGATTTGATGCTGGTCTCATCAGCCTTCATGTTATTGTAGCAGGGGGAAATCTGTCAGTGTGAGGGAGACAATAGAAAGACCAGGGAAGAAGCTACCATAATAGTCTAGGTGAGTGCTGATATTGGCTTGAACCAGTAAGGCTACTGTGGAGGTGAAAGAACTGGTAAGGTCTGGATTCATCTTCTTAATTAAGCTTGCTTGGATTTTCAGATTTTTGAGGCGGGGGGCGGGGAGAGGTAGTATTCAGGCATTACTTTTGGGTTTGGTATCTGGAAGGATGGAAACTCCATCAACTAGACTATAAAGTTAGCAGGAAGGTTAATTTTCACTGGGGATATCAGAAGTTTTGCTTTTAGTTACTTACATCAAAGATGTTGGGTGAATAGTTAGTAGAGACATCAAGTGGGTGATTGGCCACATACATTTGGAATTTGGAGAGTAGTTTAAGATGGAAACATCTAAAAGATATGGTCAGTGTTTGACTCATAATTAGGAGGAATTATATTTGTCATAATTGTAGTAGCTCATGTGACATAATAGTATGTCATACTGTCATATCAGTAGCCCAGATAAGGGAAAATAGGGCTGTGCCTGGGTCTTGTACTTGAACACCTCAGTAGACATGGTGGGCATCATAAACAGTTGTGGAGAGAGAAGTGGCCATGGAAGGACATGACAAAGTGGATTATCTAGCAGGTGGCTAAGGCTTCTAAGACATAAGGGAGATAGGATAGTTACAGAGACATAGGAATAATTAGGAGAAGGTGACACCAAGGCCAGGACTGAATTTTTTGTTCCCTCCAAATTTCATACATTGAAATCCTAATCCTAGTGGTGGGGCCTGTGAGAGGTAATTAAATCATGAGGATGGAATCCAGGAGTATGGGATTAGCAAATGCCCTTTTCAGAAGAGGTTAGAGAATAGCTAATGCTGTTTTTCACTATGTGAAGATAGAAGGGGAAGTTGGCAGTTATAAGAGGAACCTGGAAGAGGGCCCTCACCAGAACTTGACCATCATGGCACCCTGATCTCAGACTTACAACCTCCAGATCTGTGAGAAATTCCTGTTGTTAATGAGCCACCCAGTGTATGGTATTTTGTTATAGCAGCCCAAATGAAAATGCTCAGTATAGTGATTATTCGCCATGCTACAGACTCACCAGGATTTTGTTGTGACACTAGAGTTGTCTGTAGAGTTTCATTCAAGGAGATGGATAAGTTTGGGGGCACAGTGTTCATCTGTGAGAGTCACTGGAATGTCATTGAGGCCCTGAGTTACTCTGGTCACTGAGTTTGAGGGTTGCGAGTGAAAGGAAAGCTGTGACTGGTGAGGGGACATCAAAATCAGCAGAAGTAGATGTTTGAGATCCATAAGTGATCCTGGGTAGCTGAGATTGAAGCAAGGAACAGAATCAGACAGGCAGACATTCAGAGCAGGATCCTGGGCTGTTTGTGTCTGGGAGGCACCATCTGAAAGACCACTGGGGAATTGTCTAGCAAGAGGGGATAACAGCACTACCTACCAGCACTCCACAGTAAACATGGTATCTTCCTGCCTACCTTCCTGATAATGCTATGGGAGGACACAGTGATACTGGGACCATGACAGTGAGCTTCAGAGGCATCAGGATCTGGTATTCCTCTGAGATAGGAATGTGGGAAGAAGGGCAAACAGGATGGACAAGCAAGTAGATAAACTTGGGATTCTAGGGGAGAAGTTGATTGTGGAGTGACATTTCCCCATTATGGCAGGACTGTGTGCCCTTTGAGGATGTGGCCATGTACTTCTCACAGGAAGAATGGAGACTCCTTGATGAGGTTCAGAGGATCTTGTACCTCAGCGTGATGCTGCAGAACTTTGTACTTACGAGCTCACTGGGTAAGGCTCTTACACTCACCCTAGTGTCTCTTTCCTCTTTTCCCCACAAAACAGATTCACCTTTTCCAGGCCTTACAATTTGTTAAATTCTCCACTTTCTTGGCATGTGTGCTATGGGTGGCAGCATTGACCTGTGTGTACTGCTTGTACCCTAACACATGCTGCCCTGTGTAGTCTGGGGTTAGGTATCTTACAGTCAGCCTAATGGATCTCACCTTCTTGCCATTGCATTGGCTGTGTCCAGAATCATGGCACCTTTTGTCCCAGCTCCCCCACTCCTCATCTTTTGCTAGTTGAACTTTCCTTGTGACTGCCTATAACATGATAACAGGTATTGTCATAGTCCATATGTATGGAACTATGAGCTATTCTTATCAGATGCCCCTTTTTAAAATAATTTTTTTTAAATATTTTTTTTTACTTGTTGATGGATTTTTATTTTATTCATTTATTATGTATATGTGGTGCTGAGGATCAAACCCAGTGCCTCATGCATGCTAGGCAAGTGCTCTACCACTGAGCTACAGCTCCAGCCCTAAAATAATTTTTTTTCTTTCCTATGGTCTTTTGTGTGCTGAGATGCTCTGTACCACTGCTGACCACTTTGTGTCTTCTCTTGCCTTTGGACCCTGCTTCACACAGGTCCCATGTAGTGATAGTACTTAGGGTTTGAACATGGTTTCAAAGGAGGCCTTTGAAACTCACCAGTTGTGCCTGATGAGTGGCACATAGGAAGCAGCATGACATTCAGGCTCTTTTCAAATCAGAAAAGGAACCTGTCCTCTGTCCACTACTGTTTTGGTGCAAGTACAACTGGCCAAAGTTCATTCCCACATATTCTTCCCCACATGTGACACTTTTTTGAGTTCTCATTTCATGTAACCTCCAGCACCCAGCCATCCACATATTTCTGGTCTTTATGCCTCATCTTTTCCTTTGTACTGCTCTCTGCAGTGTTTTCTAGCACTGCCTCACATATGCTATCTGATAACGTATACACATATATTACATTAACCTGAACACTTTTTGTTTTGTGTGGATTTTCCTGGGCTTGGACCCAACCAACTTTCTGTACCCCACATACCTGTTACTAGCAAACAGCATCCTGCTGAAGGCTATGTGGTTAGTTCTAGGGATATGACCACAGTATCAAAGCAGCTTAAGGCTGTTGGCAAAGGAGTGAGTTGAAGACTGCCTTTTCTTATGTCCAGTTCATTTTTGTGATCTTCATTTGGTAAGGCCTCCTCAATTCTGTCACCTTCAGAGACAGCATATTGCCATACAGCCCCTTCCTCAACCTTTCCCCATATCCCTTATTCACAGGAAAAAATCTTGGAATCGTGTAAAGTGTGCATAATAGGGCCTCCTTCATCATGCATAGTTACCATACATTTCATCAGCAATTCTCTGCTTTCAGGTTGTGGGCATGGAACAGAGGATGAAGAGATACCTTCTGAGCAGAGGGTTTCTGTAGCAGTTTCACAGGTCAGGACTTCTAAGGCAGGTTCATCCACGCAGAAGACTTACCTCTGTGAAAAATGTTTCCCAATTCTGGAGGACATTTTGCACCTGGATGTTCTACCTGGGCAGAAACCCAGAATTGGGGCATATGCAGACCTTCACCAGCACAAAAAACATCACAGTACAGAGAAGCCCTTGACAAAGGACATTGACAGGTCCTCATATTTGAAGCACTTCCTATTCCGCATGTCAAGGAAGTCATTTCCCAGTTTGGATATTGAGAAAGACCTCCCAGCCATGTTGAACCTTGTCAAGTCCCCAGCATTTCCCAGTTGTAAAAAGCCCAATAATACCACCAAGCATGGGGAACACAGTCATAGTCATGAAAGTCATAAGTCAAGAGAATGTGGGAGTTCTTTCAACCACAAGCACACTCTTGTTAACCGCCCCAAAGTTACCACTAGTAAAAAGCTTTATGAGTGCAGCAAATGTGGAAAAACCTTCCGTGGCAAATACTCACTTGATCAGCACCAGAGGGTTCACACTGGAGAAAGGCCTTGGGAGTGCAGTGAATGTGGGAAATTCTTTAGCCAAACCTCCCACCTGAATGATCACCGGAGAATTCACACTGGAGAAAGGCCTTATGAGTGCAGTGAATGTGGAAAATTATTTAGACAAAACTCCAGCCTTGTTGACCACCAGAAAATTCACACTGGAGCAAGGCCTTATGAGTGCAGCCAGTGTGGGAAATCCTTTAGCCAAAAAGCCACACTTGTTAAACACCAGAGAGTTCACACTGGAGAAAGGCCTTATAAGTGTGGTGAATGTGGGAATTCCTTTAGTCAAAGTGCCATTCTTAACCAACACCGGAGAATTCACACTGGAGCAAAGCCTTATGAGTGTGGCCAATGTGGGAAATCCTTTAGCCAAAAAGCCACACTTATTAAACACCAGAGAGTTCACACTGGAGAAAGGCCTTATAAGTGTGGTGAATGTGGGAAATCCTTTAGTCAAAGTTCTATCCTTATTCAACACAGGAGAATTCACACTGGAGCGAGACCCTATGAGTGTAACCAGTGTGGAAAATCCTTTAGCCAAAAGTCTGGCCTCATTCAACACCAGGTAGTTCACACTGGAGAAAGGCCTTATGAGTGTGACACGTGTGGGAATTCCTTTAGTCAATGCTCTAGTCTCATTCACCACCAAAAATGTCACAACATGTAGGGGTATCATGGAGGCAACAAATATGAAGTCTTCAGCCCAGGGTTTAACAGCTCCTGAAAGTCCACACTTCAGAAAGGCATTAGGCCTGTAGGGAATGTCCTTTTTTTCAGAGAGGCTTTGTGAAGGAACCACCTGCCTAAAGTTAAACATCATACTTCCTAACACCCACTGGGGCAAGAGTCCCCATGTGTTCAGGCATGGGTGAGATTTGCAGGAGCTGCTGTGCACATTCTCAACTGACTAGGGCCTTGTCAGATTTAAGTCACTGCCACTTTCCCTGGTAGAAGGCATCTTCCTCTACCACCTTGCACAATGTTCATCAGTCACTGGAGTATGTAAGGGAAGGCAAATGCTTATTCCCTGGAGAAAGTCTTGAACAACCTGGGCCTGCAAGGAGAATTCTTTCCCTTTTCTGGCTGATTAAAGCATACTCATAACATAGTTTTTACCAGGAAAACCTAGTCTGCAGTTCACTGGAGGCTTCCAGGAATGACTGACTTTCTTCATTGAAAAGTTGTTTTATCAATCTTACAAGATGGTTGGGTCAATTTTTCCAGCCTTCTACTTACCAACTGGTAACTGCCTGCCTTGCATTGCTCTTGATTGTGTACTAATAAATGCCTTATTGTTAAAGCTACCTTTAATCTTGGGGTTGAGTTCACTATGCAGGGAGACTGGAAAATACTTTGTGCTGATTGCCTGAAAGGATGGACAGCTTTCATGGGTCAACTTTGTATTCCTCTTCAGGGACAGTAGAATGACAATTCTCATTTTGCTTTCAGTCTGATTTGTATTGCTGCCCTAAACATGGGAAATAATGTAGGGATTTTTCCCTTATTTGTGGCTTAGGTGCTCACACTTTTCTGTAAGACTAGAGGTCATCCTGGGGAGAGGCCAGCTATTAAGACAAGTTTCTATGATTGGGTGAATGGAATGAATTTGTTCCCTTGTTCCCAGAGGATGTCATTTTATAATGTCCAGCATGTACAGGAGAAAATGTTAACAGGGCTTTACAAAAAGCCATGTGGCCTGATACCAATCATTCCATTCCATAGATTGGTGTCACTCACAAGATGACTGGAGCCAACTGTGAACCATAATTGGTTTAGAAATCAGAAATACTGGATGTGAAGGAGGAACTCACAGTAAACCACACGGAATGTGCCTCTTGCAAAAGTGCATCCACATATCTTCCAGTGACTGAGCACTCATGAGAGATCCATGTATGCCCAATAGCTGTGGCCATTGTCCAAGAATATAAAGGTTTTGTGGATTCTTATGGTCTTTCTGGGTTGTTCACCTAAAGTGCATTGCTGTAGAAGCAGGAAAATAAAGAGATCATGGTGATCCTACAGTCCAGGGTTATAGCTTTGGTGATCCTATCAATGTTCCTATTGTTTGATATTACAACAGCATTTGTTACTGCACTGATGTAGAGCTGTCCTTCCCCATACATGAGAGGAGAGAGTGAAATCAACAAGTGCTTATTATCAAATCTGGTTTCCAGAAAAATAATTCTGGCTTTGAATTTGGTTTTTGAATCATTTTATAAACTTACTGATATATGGTTACTTGGAATAACTTATGTTTATGGTGTATAATATGCAAAGTTGTGTCTCACAAATTCCTGAATCCATTGTAGTGATCATACATATATCTATGGTTTACCTCATGCCATTTATCTCCTCATATTCCCTAGGTTTTCAAGTATCCAGTAATTTAGTCACAAGACTATACTTCGTAAATGAAATATTTTATGAATGCAATTAAGTATTTTTACACTACACAATTATTTTGAGAATCATCACTACTGCTTATATGAATTGTTCATCCTTTTTCTTGCTGAGTAGTATTCAGTTCTATGAATATGCTATTGTTTATTCTCCCATCTCTTAATGGGCAGTTGGATTATTTCCTATTTGGGATATTAAAAACAAAGCTACTGTGAACACAGGCATAGGATTCTTAATGTGCATATGTATTTTATTTCTTCTGTGCCAGTAGTTCAGAGTATGTGTTTCACATTTTTAAAAAACTATCAAACTGATCTAGACTGACTATACTCTTTGAATCCCCACCACAATACATGAACATTTCTGTTCTTCCACATTCTGGCCAGTACTTGGAGTGGTTAGTCTTTTTAATTTAATTTGAGCTGTTTTAATGTATTATAACAGCATCTCACTGTAGTTTTAATTGCATTTTTCTGATATTTCATAATGTTGGGCATGTTTTGTTTGCCACCTATATATCTTCTTTGAAAAAAGTTTGCTATTTTTTGCTTATTTTTAATTGTGTGTTGATGATGTGGTTTTTGTTAATAAATAGACATGTATAATAAAGACATGTTGGAACTTATTCTTCAGTAAAGGATGGACTTTTTTTACTAAATGGGAAATTGTTTTGAATACTGGAAAAATGTTTCCTCAAATTTTTTGCCTATTTATAGTGTAACAGTTACAGACACTATTTTTAAGCATTTTTTTGCATTATTAATAACAGCAAGCCCTCTTTTTATTATTTGTCAATTACCCTTGTAAAATACTCCCACCATGGCCAATTCCAAGTTCTAAAATGGTGTCATTGAACATGGAGTTGGGGAGAGACAGGCAATAGCACATAATTATGTTTTAGTCTCATCATACTGATACACTAGTCACAAAAACCCTCAAAAATATGCATATGTAAAACAGTAAAATAATTAGGAAGTGACAACTTTTGAGTATAACCTTAGGTTTTTATCTTGAGGTGTAATTGTCTTACAATAAACTATACATATTTAAATTATAATTCCTGTTTTGATGTCAGTGCTTAGTTTTTTTCAGTTACCTACAAAATCTACTTGTTCCTTAAGACATAATGTGTCTGATTTCAGTTAATTATATATGACTTTTATATACAAAATTTTTAGTAGTTTTGTTTGGTAAATCCCTACTATCCTACAAATATCATTTAGGGTCTTAAAACATTATTCATTTTTTGAGGTTTCAGGGTCATTCATCAACATTTCCCACATTCTGGATTTGGTTATTTTGCATTTCTCTGATATCATTAAACATGCTAACTCTCTATATACCCTTTGCACTAGGTATTTTATTAGATGAACAGAACCAGAATGTACATAGTTACAAGAGGGAATTTATTAGATTGGCTTACATGATAGGTTCTGGATCATCCCACAACCTCTGTCTACAGGATGGAGAGATGGGGAAAACAGTAGCTGTTCAGCCTAAGAAGCTTGAACTCTCACAAAAGGGATAAATGTTGTAGACCTAGCCAGAGGTTGAAGACCTGAAAGCTCCTTGGAGAGTCACTGATGTGAGTTCAAGTTCAAAGACTGAAGAGTTGTAATCTAATGTTCACAAGTGATGGCAGCAGCCAAAAATTAAAAAATGATAATATAAACAGCATTGGCTTAAGAAAAAACAAGCTTGTACATGTGGGAACTTCCCCTTTCTCTGCTTTTTGTTCTATCTGGTTCCCCAGCCTATTAGATGGTGCTTCTCATATCAGGGTGGCTCTTCCACCCTCAGTTTGCTGACCCACAAGGCAATTGTTTCTGGAAAAAAATCACACAAGCACACTCAAGTGTGATTTACTAATTTTCTAAACATCTCTCAATTTGGTCAAGCTGGCTACCAAAATTAACCATCATAGATTTTGTTTGTTTGTTTTGTTTGTTACTAGGTATTGAACCCAGGGGTGCTCTACCACTGATCTACATCCCAACCCCTTTTTAATTTTATTTTGAGACAGGATCTCACTAAATTGCTCAGGCTGATCTCAATCCTTCTGCCTCAGCCCTGAGTTGCTAGTATTACAGTCCTGTGTTGTTATACCCAGCACTATCACAGGTATTAATAAGAGGGTTAATTGAAGTCTGATTCCACAAGTAAGTGTGTGATAGTGACACACCTATGCAGTCTGTTTTTGTTGTTGTTGTTGTTGGTCTGTCTATTCACAGAGTAAAAGCTAAGACACTATATAAGGATTGTCTGCATATTGTGCAATTTGCTAGCATGCCATAGCCCTTTATGAATACAAAAACATTTCAGGTATTGAATTTTGCAGGAGTCTCAAATGGACTGGGAGTGTGTGTTTCTGTGATAATTTTAAAGCAGCACAGCCTTGTGACAAACATATCAGGAACTGTTTGTGAAAGTATATGAAATTGCCACACCTATTCGGGTGTGGTGTTACAAACCTGAAATCCCAGCTGCTCAGGAGGCTGAGGCAGGAGGATTGCAAGTTCAATTTAAAGAGTCCAGCCTGGGCAATATAATGAGACCTCGTCTCAAAATGAAATTAAAAGGGGGCCTTGGGATGTATCTCATTGAGTGCTTGCCTACCATGCATAAGACCCTAGGTTCAATCTCCAGTATTGGGGAGGGGGGGATGACACTTGAACAGTCTGAGCACACATGTACATATATCACACACACAATCAAATTAAATGTGAGACATGGGACTAACAACTGGCATATAAAAGTGGGCCAGAGACCTGTAAGACAATTTCAGGACTTGGTGAATAACTTCCAGCTTTCCAAAAATTTTCCCACAGATCCAATGGAGAAAGACAAATATGCTTTCCTAATCAATGACATCGGAAGCTTTGCTTCTTGTCAACCCACCACCAGCTTCCCGGTACTAACCGCTTCCAATCAGGACACTTACATAGCCTTCCTTGATTTCCATCATGAAGCTTTGCTGCTTCTTACCTATCCTTGCTTCTCTGACATATGTAAGTGATGATGATTGACTCCTTACGAAGACAATATGAATAAATAGCTTTTGTTTGTTCTCATTTCCAGGACACAAATACATAATCTACATTAACCCTGTCTTTATTGTCTGTATGTTATGATAGTGTCCTCTTCACAGAAGCCATAGTACAGTGATATGCTGGCCTAAATGTTTTTCCAACACTAAATATCCTTGTTACTTGTCATGCTGCTGATTTTCTCCCAAAAGTTGTCAGTGGCATGTAAGGGATCCCATCCTTGGAGGCAGGAGGCTTCATGAAAAAACAGAATGGGAAGAAGCACCTTGTGGTTTCTCCCTCTAAAACACTTGAGATTTTTCAATTGCTTTTAAATTTGATACAACACCAAAAATTTTAAACAAAGAATGCCAAAGCAATCACTATGGACCCAGTAATAGTGCTCCTTTGTTTTACTCAGATGAGTTGAAAACTTACATCAAAAAAAAAAAAAACTGGATATGAATATTTAGAGCAACAAAACCATTCTGTGTATTATAATGGTAGGTACATATCATTATAAATTTGTGAAAACCCATGGAATGACTAACAGCAAGAAAGAACCCTCATGCATAATATATACTTGGTTGATGATGATGTGTCAGTGTATAACCAATTAGACCTTTTCAATGGGGGATATTAATAGTAGGGATGCCTATTCATGGTTGGGAACAGTGGATATATGAGAACCCCATAGTTTTCATCCAATTTTTCTGTGACCCTAATTCTACTCTAATAATTTATTTAAAATAGTCTATTTTAAAAGAAAAAAATAGCTAAAATATTGTGGCATGTTTTTATTCTCCATATGTTTGTATAATTCAAACAGATCCATTTTGACAAGCTCAAATTGGCAAGCCAGTTTCCTCTAAGAGCACTTTACCTACCTAACAAAAACAAGTAGATATAGAGAATTTCTGGAATTTTCTCAAGCTTGGCATTTCCCTAATTTTTTGACTACTAGCCTAAGAATTTACCACAAGACACTAAAATATGCAGGGGAAATGAGCCCTCTGTAGTCACTCCAAGGGATTGTCCCTTATCCTTCTCTATGGAATCAGGGAGTCATGGACTCCCATGAAAACTAAGACTCCTTTGGATTAAGGGATAAAAACCTCTCAGGGGGAAATGACCACACTATCTCTCAGTCTTATGGGTTAACAGTTATACCATAAAACTGAGAGTTAAACGGTAAACTAGTTTTCAAGGCTATGGAAATGAGATAACATACCAGGAGATGGTCGGCTGGGAAAGTGAGCTCAGTCTCTTAAGACTATCGGGTCAGCAGAAATGCTAGCTAAAGCCAGACAAAGCAGGGTCTGCCCTGTTTTGAAAATAATAATATTAGAGACTTTCCCAGATAATAAGTGTAGACACTCCAGGTGGAATAGTCTGTCAAGTAAAAAGCAGTTACCTTTACCCTTTTCACATAGTAAAAAGCATTCACCTATGTGGAGATTTAAGATGGCAATAAGACAAGCAATATATGCAGAAGCATGGGTAAAAAGAGCTCCAGTGCAACTGAAGTCCCACCTGTACATGTGATGGCATCAGAACAAGTTCCTGCCTAACTCACAGATGTCATAAAAGCTGTACATATTTGTTCTTTGTTTGCGTCAGCCTGAGATTTCTGTTCTACATATGCTGTATCCCATCTGACTCAAGCAGAAGTCCCTAATAAAAGTTTGCCCATGCCTAAATATTTTCTGGGTCCATTTGTTTCTTTCTTCAATTCTGGATCCAAGAACCACAGTTCAATAACAGAACCAGGGCTTCTCCTTTTCCTGCTTGGATAGGATTCTAATTTAGCAACTGTGGAAGTATCTGCTCTAAATATCTTCACGTAAACTTTTCAGAATACTAATGATTAAATACTGCTTCCTTCATATTTCCTGGA
Source organism: Geosciurus inauris (assembly GCA_004024805.1). Taxonomy (NCBI): domain Eukaryota; kingdom Metazoa; phylum Chordata; class Mammalia; order Rodentia; family Sciuridae; genus Geosciurus; species Geosciurus inauris. The sequence goes on along the minus strand of PVHX01013973.1, from coordinate 33,490 downwards.
TGTTTTCCTTAAATAGTCTAAGACTCATGAGGACAGGTTTGTCTTTCTTATTTCCCAACTTATTTTACCTCCAATAGTGCCCAAAGTCAGTGAACATGACACTCCAGATTTCACCTTCCTTCTTTTATTTATTTTTGTGGTACTGGGGTTTGAATCCAAGTGCAAGGCAGGAGCTCTGCCACTGAGCTTCATCCACCCAGTCCTTGTTACTTTGAGACCTTTTTACTTTGAGACCTTCTTACCCAGTCCTCCCTAAGTTGCTCAGGATGGCCCTGCATTTGTGGTCCTTCTGCTTCAGTTTGTCATGTAACTGAGATTACAGGCCTATACTACCATATGGTTGGCCACCATTTTCACTTTTATGACCACTTCAACATTCTTTTTAACTGTCTTTTCAAGCTGCCACTGATGTTTCCATGAATGAAAAAAAATCAACATTTTAAGACAAAATTCTCAAGAGTGTTCATACTGTTAAACAGCTGTTTTGTTTGGTTCTATCTGCTCAGACTCCAGTGTTCAATTTAACATTTAATAGTGGTGTAAAGCCTAGATGACCAGAAGAAGATGAATTAAAGCCACTCAGCAAGGCTTTATTGAAAATATACACTCTCCGCGGAATCCTCTCGACCATCAGAGTGTGTCCGGAGAAATGGCGCTGGGGCTCCGGTGTAGGGAGAATTTGAAAGGCCCAGTCAGGAAGGGGAGGGCTTAGGGGCAGGAAGAGAAGGCCAGAGTCCTTCCAGGATAGGTCAGGAAAACCCACTGATTGACAGGAGGCGTGTCTACTGGTGACTGTCAGCTTCTGGTTAGACGCTCCTTTTCGCAGCTGCTGACTGCAACTGCCCTGACTGGTCCCTTTAATTGGACATCTTGGATCCTGATCTGACCTAACAAGTGGTGTCTCAGCTATTTATGCTATGCATGTTTTGGACAACTTTTTAATTATTGTTACTACTACTACTACTACTACTACTACTACTTTATTGTATTGCTGAGGATCAAGCCAAGGGCCTTGTGTGTGCTAGGCAAGTGCTTTACCACTGCGCAACATTCTGTTCTCTCTCTCTTTCCCTGTGCCCCTCTTTCTCTCTCTTTTCCTTTCCCTTCTTTCTTGTTTATTCTAAATGTTTTGCAGGTGTGTGTTTGTTAAGCCTGGGTCTCACTATGTTGCCCAGGCTGGCCTGGAATCCCTAGATTGAAGATTTGAACTGAGAGTCATATACGGTAATGTTCCAGGTACATGAATTTGAAAAGAAGACAGTTGATTAAATTCCCACTAATAAGGGCACTTTGTGCCTGAATGACTCTACTGAATGAAAGGTCTCTTTGAATTTATTGTTTAAGGGAGTATCTGAAATACTTTTACTATCTGGGAGCATGATTTCAAAGAACCTGAAGTAATAGGTCTCTACATACTTAAGTGGCAAGTTGCAGACAACATTTTCCAGAATTCTGAGTACACCCCCTTTAAAATGGAGCTAATCTTCCCCCGTCTCCCTGCCCTGCAGCAGGCCAAAGATACCACGTTCAACATGTTCAACATTTCCCACGTTCCCCACGTTTCCCACCCGGCTTCCTGCAGAACCAGAGACCGGGCTTCAGACGACAGGCCTGTGAGACAGGAAAATACATTACCCAGAGGTCACTGCGCCAGATGCCACAGGCATTGAGCCAATGACAGTCCAGGAGGGAGGCATTCCCGCAATCTCGAGGCAGGACTTCCGGTGTTTCCTCTGGCCGCCATGTGGATGGCCCCAGATGTCTGTGCCCATCCGGTTAGTATCTAGGCGACTGCCCCGGAAGGGCAGAGAGCGTCCTGGCCTTCAGAGTCTAATGGCACTTGCGTTGTGGCCGGATCCGGGCCGGGTGAGCACCGAGATCTGGAGCCGAGAGGGCCTGTGCGTCCTTGGCCCAGGGCCTGCCCTGCGAACGCGGGGTGCGCCTGGCGGGAGGCTCAGAGGGCCAACCGGCGGGCACCCTGAGGCCGGAGCCTCCGAGTGCCAGTTCCGCCCCTCCACAGTCTGGTGCTCCCATGGTCCTGGCTCTGGGGCATATGAAAGTTACCCCCAAGAAACGGAGGGTACTTAAGTCCTTCTGTGTCTTTGATACCCAACCACGTGCCCTTTGGCTTGTGCTCTGGAACTCAAGTCCCATCCACCCGGTCCTTGGTTCCTGGGCCCCTGAAGAAAACCCCAAGCTCAGGATTCAAAGTCCATGTCAGCTTTTCGAGGTGTTGGCACCCAAGGAGGTCCGAGTTGTTTCTGGAAGGAGGAGAGATCCTTGACTCAGGGCGAGTAAGGTCCTTGGCTTACAAAGGAAACAATTTCATCACTGCCAGAGAGAGACATTCATATATGAAAGCAGATACATTGAAGTGAGAATGTGGGCAATTTCGGAAAATGGGGAGAGAAGAGTCTTTGGGAGTAAGCAAATAATCCATATTCAAGGGGGAACGTGGACCCTCTCCAGGGTGAAACAGCAACCTCATGGTCTGGGATGTTAATGTTCATAATTTGGAGTCCTTAATCTTGGGGAAAAATACAGTGGTGTGTTTCACCAACATGATTTAAGTCCACTACTCACTTTAAACCACCTTTCCCACTCAGAAGTGCTTCTACAAAAGTACATTCTTTGTATTTTTCCAAGATTGAATTAGAATGCTTGCTGCATATTCTGTTATTAAGGGTTTTTTTTTAATTTTTTTTTTTAGTTGTAGATGGACACAATGTCTTTATTTTATTGCTTTGTATGTGGTGCTGAGGATCGAACCCAGGGCCTCACGCATGTGAGGCAAGCACTCTACCACTGAGCCACAATCCCAGCCCCTGTTATTAAGTTTTCTAATAGTTTTCCTCTGTATTTGTCTTGTCCTTTTATAATGTACCATTTTCTCTTCTGTTTGTTAAAATATCCTCTGCACAGTGCTTTGGTCAAATGTTCATTTGTTGACTAAGTACTTATTCCATCATAGTGACAGAATAATTCATTGTGACCAAATTGGGTTATTTAATATTCAGTTGTTCAAATTAGGATGGTGAGGCCAAAGACTCACTCTTATTTTATTTGGGAGCAAATGTGTACTGACCCCTACCATAGCAAACATTCAGAACAACTAAAACATGCAAATAAAAGTACAAAATGCTGTAAGCAAAAACATTAAATGACTTCACTTATAGAGGATATAACTGCCTTATTTTTATATGTGGAGGATGAATTCAACATTTAGTAAAACTAGTGATACTCAAAGAAAACTATGGGTTAAATCAGTAGGTTTCATATATCTTAGCATTGGTGAGTATAAAATATATTTAAATGTTACTTTATGACATCCCTAAATTGCTATAATGAAAACCTTACATAACAAGAGGAAATGTGCACTTCTGTGATAATGCTAAAGGAATCAATAACATCCATAAATAAATGAGAACATCTTCTTTCTCTACACAGGGCCACTTTTGGAAGGATCTCTAGTGTTATATAGGGAGTGCATAATACCATGTGATTCTTCTTAGCTCTCAACATTTCCAAATTGTTACATTTAAATTGCTTAAAAACAATCAGATGTATAAATGTGAACTGGCAAGTTAGACTAAAATTACTTACAGAATAATTAAAACTTAAGTGTGAACAAGAAGGATTGTTCTTTACCATTTATCAAATTTTCTATAAAGTTTATGTATTAAAAGAGCTATTTATGTAAAAGTAAAACACATGTACTCATGACACTGAATCAAGAGTCCCCAGATGGGAGTAGTTCATATTGTAAGATTAAGGTCATAAAAGGTCTGGTCATATTAACCAAGACAGGGATGAAGACAGTGTCCAGTGTGGACAAGGTCCCCTGGAAGGCCTCTTGTCAGAGGGTGGCTAGAAAGTTGTGGGTATGTTCTAATGGTGTGATGGGAGAAAGTATGAAACATTCAAAGAAAAATGCATTCCACAAAGTATTCACAGGAGTAGTGCCAAAACTCTGTCTCATAGGTAATTTATTCTTTTTTTTTTTAAAATATTTTGTTTAGTTGTAGATGAACACAATATCTTTATTTATTTTATGTGGTGCTGAGGATCGAACCCAGTGCCTCACGTATGCGAGGCAAGTGCTCAACCGCTAAGCCATAGCCCCAGCCCGGTAATTTATTCTTGTAACAAACCAAGCAGGGTTTAGAAGTCATGCCCACCTGGCGCAATACAATGGACTTTAGACACTAACTAGAAATTCTTGCAGCCAAATGTTCAACAAAGTGCTTGGAGTCCTGGTTTTTCATCAGTTAGTTGAGTAATCATAAGTTATTTCAATCTGGGTTTTCATTGTTCCTCCATTTTTGCAAAATTTTAGAGTTTAACTTCCTAGGTTTCAATTTTCTATAAGTCTATTTCATTGTTTGTGACATGTACCAGCACAACACATCTCCCTTTTCTCTTCTACAGAATTTAAATATGTCCTTCCTCTCAGCAATAAACACACACACACATACACACACACACACACACCACTTACCAAATCAATAGATGAAAGGATACTGGAAGGCATGGAAAATGACATGTGAGAAAAACGAAAGGGTAGGAGGTAAATAAGCAGACTGGGAAGTGGATTAGAAAGTATTCATGAGAATAAGAGATATCAACCCCAGGCCATGTTGTAATCATAAACCTGATAAAAGACTCCAGGTGGCTTTGCTTTCTGAAACCTGCACTCAGGAAATCACCTTTCCCTCACTCCAAGAGGGAGAAATACAGAGGACTACACATGTCTATAGAGGAAATTATTGTTGTTTAATCACATCAGACACTTGTCACAGTGATGAATGTTCATACTCCAACAACTGCCAGTCAAGTGCACAGTGACTACCCACAGTCTGAGAATGTAGATTTCATGTCATTGCTCAGCACACTCTGGAGATAACAAGATGAGACTCTCACCATTTCTGCCAGGACAGCATGGAATTTAACTACAGAATGATCTCCTAAAGCAATTCAAAAGTCAGGTCTTCTTATGGCTATGTGTAACACCACCAACCAGTATCTTTGATCACCACATCAACAGAAATAGGAAGAATGAGAGATGGATATGGAGCTTCTTGCCTGCTGCTTTACTCCCAAAGTCCAGGTTCTATGCCAGCATACATTCCTTCCCCTAGCATAGAGCTCTTGTCAGTGTACCAGTGCCAACTCTGTCCAGAAGAGTCATTTTCCAGCTATTATCACTTACCATTCTGATTAGAGCCATTTTCTTTTGTACCTCTATCCCCAGATTGATGTATAGTCACTTAAATGTTGTATTTTGCTAGGAGGATAAAATGGTGGAATTATTCAAAGAATGAGTGGTGAGGAGGCAGCAAAATCCTACAAGATCATCTGAAGTTCTCTAAACTTACTTCTCTCTAGAGCTGTGATTATCCAATTACCAGATGCAACAACAATAGTGTCTGCTTGGGGAGTTGAAAACAATACTGAAAAACCCTCAACTTTTCTACCAATTACCAAAAACAATTACTGGTGGTGAATTAGGTTCTGCCAAGGAGAAACAAGAAACAAAGGTGAGGCTGGATGTGGTGGTGCAGGCCTGTAATCCCATAGGCTCAGGAGGCTGAGGCAGAAGGATCACAAGTTCAAAGCCAGCCTTAGGAACTTAGTGAGGCCCTAAACAACTTAGTGAGACCCTGTCTCAAAACAAAAAATAAAAAGGTCTGGGCATGTTTTTCAGTGGTTAGGCAACCCTGGGTTCAACCTCTGATACAAAAACAAACTGCCAATTAATAAATGGACAAATAAAGAGACACTTTTTCAATAAAAGAAATATAAATGAACAACAAATACATGAAGAGATGTTCAATATGACTAGCAATTAGAGAAATGCAAATCAAAACTATCCTGAGATGTTATCTCACTCCATGCAGAATGGCAGCCATCAAGAATACAAACAATAATAATTGATGGAGAGGATATGGAGATAAAGGAATACTTTAACACTGTTGGTGGGATTATAAATTAGTACAACCACTGTGGAAATCAGGATGAAGTTTCCTCAAAAGGTTAGGCATGGAGGATCCACGATGGCAGACTGAAGGGAGGCTGTACTCCTTGTTGCTTTGTGACTCAGGATTCAAGCAGGATTCAAGAAGAAATACTGTTTCTCCACAAGGCAGTTTGATTGCCTTCTGCCCATTGATTCCCTTCTGTTTACCTCCATTCATCCACTGTGATTGCTGGCCATCTACCACCAGCCTTTGAGTGTAGATTGCTCATTGACTGCTGCCTATTGTCTGCCATTTGCCCATTTGTCTACCTCTTGCCTGCCCATCACCTGCTACCAAATGTCCACCTGCAGATTGCCTGCAGTTAGCCGGCAGACTGCCCACAGACTGCCAGTGGATCACCCACTGCTTACTTCCCCCTGCTGCTTGGAAGTCCATTGTCACAGGACCTGCAGATTTGGTCATATGCAGCTGCTGCCATCTTGAGACACTGGCCATGGCCTGCAGGTTTGCCACTGCCACCACCACCGTCTCAGGGCATGGCCACCTCAGTCTGGGGACACAAGCCAGGGCCTGGAGGTATATTGTTGGGGTACCTACAGGTCTGGTTGCACCTGAGCTCTTCTGTCTGGGTGTGCTAGTGGCTGCCATTAGACTGCCTCTTTGCAAGGTTGCTCCTTTGTATGAGTGCATCCCTGGTGGTCTCCCTGCAAGTGGAAATGACATTGATATCTTGGGACTGCAGCAAGGGAGAGCCTGGAGGATCTGAAGCCCAGGTCCATTAGATTCAGCTGGGTTTGTAAGAGCCAGTGATGGTCTAGCAAGTCTGTGGGAAGCTGAAGACTAGGGGCAGTTCCCCAGGATAAGCTGAGATTGGAGACACTGGAAAAAAAAGGGGGATTTTCTTCAGCTCAGTGAGTCCTACAGTGCACAGGACAGAAGAGGCTGAGATATAATTAACTTGCCAAAACATGCATATTAAGTCTATGATTTGATAAATTTTAAGGTATGTATAAACCCATGAAACCATCATAATTATGGTAGCGAGCATATCCAGCATTCTCATAATTATGCTATGCTCTTCTATACTCTCTCTGCCCTCCCGGACCCTCCAGAAACTTTCTCTCACAATAGATTTGTTAGCATATGAATGGAACCATAAAGTGCTTGTATATTTTTAAATGATAATATTCTTAATGCTGCATGATTATTTTTAGATTTTCTTGTGATGTTTTTATGAGTAGTTTGTATTTTATATTGGTGAGCAGCAGTCAGTCCTATGAATATCCCACGGTTTGTTTTCCCATTCATTGTTAATGGACACTTGAGTTCTTTCCAGTTTGGGTGTATCACAAATAAAGCTGAAGAAATTAAGTATACAATTTTGATGTTTTTATATATACTTAAACTCTTGATACCAGCAGTTTCTTCCTCTCCTTTTAAACTCATCCATTGTATATGAAATCTTTGATAAAAAGATTACCATTTTATGGATATTTTCAAGCATGCACAGATGGAGAGGAATGTGTTATGAAGCCTTATGACCATTCTTTTTCTTTTTTTTTTTTTTTTTTTTGGTACCAGGGATAGAACTCAGGATTACTTGACCACTGAGCCACATCCCCAGCCCTATTTTGTGTTTTATGTAGAGACAGGGTCTCACTGAGTTGCTTAGTGCCTTGCCGTTGCTGAGGCTGGCTTTGAACTCACGATTCTCCTGTCTCAGCCTCCCACAGTGCTGGAACTACAGGTGTGCACCACCATGCCCTGTGCCATATGACCATTCCTTAATCTTCCTTCATTACTGTCATTTCACAGTTTTTCTTGTCTTATCTGTCTCCAGGAACATTTCTGGGTTGTTTTACTTATAATCTCAAATATTATGTCAGATAATGAATACTCTCTTCTGAAAGTATTTCTAATATGCATTTTTCATAACTCCAGCAACTTTGAAGCAACACAACATAAAAATATTTTAAATTTTTATACAACATGTTCCTATGCTTATGTATCTCAAAAATATGTCTGTACTTTAAGGCAGATTCATTGAATTCAGTGTGTTAAACCCACGATGCAAAGAAAGGACCACTTATTCCAATTTTAAATCAAATTAAGCAAGCTTATATTGTGCACACAAATTAGCTGTACAGTGACTATGCCCTTCAAACAGCGAGGGCAGCAGCTTTGTCCAGGAGCAGGGAGGTTTTTATAACAGAGAATTATAAAGGTAAGTATCTTAGGAGTTTACAACTGACAGGGTTCTGGCAAGTGCAATACAGAAGCAGAGAGCAAATCAATGATTGACATACCTTAACATCTTTACATAAGGGAGTAAACTCAGGTTCCACCATGGGGGTGCCGCTGAGATTTTAAGGAGGGCAGTTACCTAATCAAAGCCAAACATGGTCCAAGCAAGTAAAACAATAAATAAACCTTTATGACCTCTTGTCAAAATGGCTTTCAATCTTAAGATAGAATTAGTCTGGGTCCATCAAGTGTTCCTTAATGTATCCATATATAGGAGCTCTCTCCATACCTTCAGTGCCTCCCCTCCCCTTTCCTCACCCCATGCTGATTGGCTGCTTTCAGCACCTCCCTTCCCCTTTCCTCACCCCATGCTGATTGGCTGCCTTCAGCACCTCCCCTCCCCTTCCCTCACCCCATGCTGATTGGCTGCACGCCTGACATGGAGCAATACCCCATTGGCTGTAACCTTAGAGCCATGATTGGTTTGAGGACCCTATATAAACTGTTACACTTCCTGAAATTAATGGGTTCTGCATCTTCCTCTGGCAGAGCAGTTTTACCTAACCCCTGGTGTCTGGGTGAGTGTGTCCACGACCATCCACCCCATATCCTCATCCTGTGGGACCCCATATCACCCTTCCTAAGGACCCTATACCTTCATTCCCCAGGACCCCAGCTTGTCGGCAGACCCACACGAGGCACGACATAAACGACATCCATATACCATTTATTGTGTCTCATAGTGTAATAACCTATAGGCATGACTTCATCTTTTTATTCTTATTGTTTTCATTGAACTTGCTAAGTCACTTGTTATTTGGCATTTGCTACATACTTGATTTAGCTTATTGTGCACCTTGGCCTGACTTCAGGGTGCCTGAGATACACACTGAAAATAGTTCAAATGCTGTCCAAACAAACTTTAGAGCTTAAAATCTTGCTTAAGTCAATAGCTCACAAATTCATTGTGTATCTCTGTTATGGTTTTGTTACTGAAAGCTTGGTCCTTGTCCCCAATGTCAATCCCATAATAAGAGCAGTTTGGAGAAAAAGGAAATAGAATTTTATTGATTTGACAGCAAAGGAGAAGCACAATGGACTCCTGTCCTGGGGGCTGTGATTCTGCCCATCAAGGGAACAGAGGGTTTTTAAAGAGGTGATTCAAAGGCTACATGCCAGGTGTTGCCTGTGGGGGGTTGTGATTCACTTGTTAATTTGGGAGATAGTCATTTCTTTGATCATCTGGCACCATCGCAGAAGTCTGAATTACTTGGTTCCTGTGGTGGATGTGTGCTCAGATAATTTAGCATAGGATGGTAAAAAGGTAATCCTATTACCCCCAAGGTTAGGAAGGGGGAGAGGTCCATTTTAAAATATCCTCAGTGGCAAAAAGCATGGGCTGGACCACCATCACAGTATGAATCTGGCATGTCTCCTGGTTTGTTGAGGGCTTGGCACCCAATGTAGCAATGAACAGCAGTGGAGATTTCAGAAATGATTGGATCACGAGGGTGCTGACTTCGGGAAGGGTTAATTCATCATGGATGAATGGACCACAAGCGAGTGAGACATAGTTGGAGGTGTAAGGGAAAGAATACCAGGACAGCAAACTTCACAAGTCATTTTGGTGCTTTATTTAGGAATGGAGCTTCATACAGGAACAGGGGATGCAGGGGCAAGGAGATGCGGTGATAGGACCCAGTTTCCTGGTGGAAAGTGAGCCCGTGAGCAAAGAAAGGGACTGGGCTTTTATAGGCTATTTTGGCAGGTGGTCTAGTGAGGAATGTGCCATTCTCTGGGGCACTCAGGAATTTGGGGCTTGTTTATCAATACAATGGGATGCTCAATTTACTATTTCAGTATGGTGAATCGCTCCTTCCTCCCTGGATTAGCATCAGAAAGACATTGTTGTTGGGGGAGGTGGGAGCTGTTAGCATAATTAGCATCAGGAAGACATTTTGGGGGGAGGTGAAAGTGACCAAACGCATGGCCATTTTTCCACACCTATTAGGAGGAAGAAGGTCACTAGGGTGTGTCCTGGAAGGGTTTGTCTTCTCCCATTCCTTTCCCCTCTTTCTCCTTCCTGGCTACCTTGGGCTGAGTAGCCTTCCTCTGCCATGACCGTGATGTTCTTCCTCACTTGTGGCTCAAAGCAATGGAGACAGCCATTCACAGACTGAAACTTCTGAATCCACGGGCCAAAATAAATCTCCCCCCTCTGTTGTTTATGTCAGGTATTTTGGAAAAAGTAACAAAAAGATGACAAATTCAACCTCAGAATTTCCAAAAATGCTTGTTATGCAAATATTTATTTTTTATGTGGTGGTCTGAGGGGCCTTCATCCTTCAACTGTTTGTTCAACCACCCCCACTGTCATTAAGGAGACCTGTGTGTAATCATGTTTTTTAAAATTTTCTATATTTTATGAAGTTTTCACATCTTAACAAACCTGCTGACTACGGGAGAGACTGCCTCTCCCAGAGCTAGCTAATTCCTAGATACAGTAAATAAGTTATGTTAGGTCTGGTCAGGGTCCAGGATGTTTAATTAGGGGGACTGGTCAGTAGCTGCAGAATGGAGTGGCAAGCCAGATGCTGACGCTACCAGTAGACATGCCTCCTGTCAATCAGTGGGTTTTCCTGACCTATCCAGGAAGGACTCTCCTCTTCTCTTCCTGCCCCCAAGCCCTCCCCTTCCTGACCGGGCTTTCTTGAAATTCTCTGTGCATGGAAGCTCCAGCGCCATTTCTCCCGGACACGCTCTGATGGGCGGGGGGGATTCAGCCCGAGAGCGTGTATTCCAATAAAGCCTTGCCGAGTGGCTTAATTCATCTCCTCCCTGGTCATCTAATCTTTACAAGTTATGTGGGTGTTACAAGTAAGTAAGTAAATAATTACTTGGAGGCAGACTGTCTTTAAATGCAAGTGTGTATTCAATCACACCAATCATCAAATATAAACAATTAATGCAAAAGTGTTGGGTGTGCTGGAGCACCACAACTAGCATTCAATGTACACTAATTAAACACCATAATCAAGTCACACTGTCCTAGGGAAACTAAACACTAGAAGTAATTCACACAATCCTAAGGCAACCATAAGCCCCAAAATAACTCCAGTGCCACACAACTTCTCTTAGCCAAAGAGCAGATGTTGTCTTTGTCCGATGGTTCTCTTCAGCTGATGGCTGGACATCAGGGAATGATGGAGTTGATCCAGGGACAGATAGCAAGGTGGCCAGTCTCACTGATGTCCTTGGAGCAAAAACCCCCAATGTGGCAGAACAAGCAGTTTAAATACAGTTCCAAGTTGATTGTGTGAGGTGGTGATTGGTTACACCCAATGAAAGTCAATGTCCATTGGTTATGTCCAGTGAGATGATGTAATTGCAACTGGACATATTCTTTGTACATGTCCATGGAGCTGTGCTCTCTAACAATTGTAACCAGTCATTGCTAAGCATGCCTATGGCTAGTGCCCCTTACAGCTCCTTATCAATTGCAGACATGAATAAACATTTCAATGGCTGCTGTTACCTATGGCCAGCAACTTAGTGAGTCCCCAGCATGTCCAGGCATGTCTATGGCATATGCTCCTTACAGTGGGAGTGCTCCTCTCATAGGCAAGCCCACCACCCCATTTAAGTGTTACACACCAGCCCAATGATTGCCCTTGCCCAAATCATCCAAGGACCAGGTCTCAGGCAACTACCTAGTTGACTACAATAATCCAAAGCCCATGAACTCGTTCAGACTAGCCAACCTCAGCTGTCTGCTCTACTCTGCATTCCCTTTCACATGGAAACAGTAAGGTTCTGGCCCAGGCTTTCTTCTTGCTCCTGCTTCTGCCTTCTGATCAAAATATGATGTTTCTCCTGTTACCACCTAGAGGTGTTGAGTTCATTGTCTCCATTCAGCAAAGAATTGAACAGTACACAGAGATAGCAAGCAGTGAAAGTAAAAGTGACAGTAACAGACTTCTCCAAAGAGAAGGGGGCCCCAAGCTGGAAATCTGATGGGCTTGTTCTTTTTATGGTGTCTGAAATTTCCTCATTTTCTTGTCTCCTCCCCTTTATCCACATTCCTCACTATTGTTCATTTGTGTTAGCATGTCCATTATAGCTTTTCTATTGGATCCCCTGCTTAGGAGCATGAGTACAAAGGCGTCTGTCTGATTGGGTCCTCTGCTTGTGTCTACAAGCTCTTTCATCAACCAGGAAATTGACATCATTGGATGACCCTCTCCATGCTCCTTCAGTCTAGACCTCTCCCTGATTTCCTCACTTGCCATCTTGCCCTGGCTGCCTACCCCCTTCTACATCTCCCTCACTCCTATAGCCCTGCTATTCCTCTTATTTCCAGGAAATTTTTTTTGTTTTATTGGCATTGACCTCTACATGTCTAGTCATCTTTATAAATTCAGACCCAGCCATAACTCAGCCTCCTTTGGCTGTGTAATAGTGTAACTGAAAGCTTGGTCCCTGTCCCCAATGCCAATCAATGCCAATTTAATAATGAGGACACAATTTTGAGAAAAAGGAAAAAGAAGGTTTATTGCTTTGCTAGCAAAGGGAAAACACAGGGGACTCCTGTCCCAAAGGCTGTGACTCTCCCAATCAGAAGGAACAGGGGCGTTTTAAAGGGTTATATTCCAGGTGTGCCCTGGTAGGGGGTCCCAGGGCTCCCTGATGGCATGTTAGGATTCACTTGTTAATTTGGGAGATATTCACTTTCCATATCCTCAGCAGGCATCTCTTTCCTGTGTTCAAGGGCAGTTAACTAGGGGAAGAAAAGCTAACACTGTCTCCCTAATCTTGTTAGGGAGGGGGAGAGGGGAGAAGAAAAAAATATTTTAAAAAATAAACCTTAGAGCAATGAGGGCTATATTCAGAAAGTAAAGGGACCACTATTAAAATAGTGATATTGGTGAGCTGGGCACAGTGGCTTGTAATCCCAGCACTTTGGGAGGCTGAGACTGGAGAATTGCGAGTTCAAAGCCAGCCTCAGCAATGGCGAGGCACTAAGCAGCTCTGTGAGACCCTGTTTCTACATAAAACACAAAATAGGGCTGTGGATGTGGCTCAGTGGTGAAGTGCCCCTGAGTTCAATCCCCGGTAACAACAACAACAACAACAACAACAACAAAGTGATACTGGTGATGAGAATCAGGACTGAATCCTAATCCCTCAGTGTTGAAAATGCTGAGGTAAACGCAAAAAGGTTTATTTAAAGGCTAGAACAGAGAGAGACAGAGGCTCATCTGCAAAGGAGGGGGTCCAAGTAGGTGCTCAAGGAAGTGGGGGTGCCCTGCCCATTTATACATTTTAGATTTCCTTTGTTCTCATACCCTCTCCTCCTCCCATCCTGCCTATGTGACCCAAAAGGTGGAGTAATCCAAGAACAGGAAAGAAGTCACCAGGGTATAAGCAGGAAGGGAGTCACCCAGGGCCACTCATTAACAACACCTTGCAGGAAGAGAAGACCAACCGCACATGCTTGGAGGATGATGCCGCCCCCCACCCCATCAACCAAGGGGTGGCTGTCCTTCTTTCTAGAAACAACAACCAGGACTGGGAAGACTATCCCTGAAGTCCCTGCAGGCCTGGTTACACCAGACATGAGGTATTGGTAGCCTGCAGGGACACTACAAGATTACAGGGTAGAAACTGTAATACCTCAGGTCAGCACTGTTAGAGAGGAAGACACATGAACAACATGAAAAAACAAGGGAAGAAAATGCCCCAAACAAACCAAGATGCTACAACAATAGAATCCATTGACAGCACAGTAGATGGAATGTCAGAGAAGGAGTTCAGAAGGTACATAATTAAAATGATCTGTGAAGCACAGAATAATATAAGACTGCAATTACAGGCAACCATTGATCAGTCCAACAAAGACATTAGAGATCAAATACAGGCAACCATTGATCACTCCAACAAAGAGATAAGAGAGCAAATACAAGAAGCAAAAGACTACTTCAGGAAAGAGATAGAGACTTTGAAAAAGAACCAAGCAGATCGAAACAAAGGAAGGAAGGAAGGAAACAATAAACCAATAGAAAGCATCACCAACAGTCTAGATCATTTGGAAGACAGAACCTCAGACAATGAAGACAAAATACAAAATCTTAAAAATAAAGTTGACCACACAATGAAGATGGTAAGAAACTAGGAACAGATATCCAGGAACTATGGGAAAACATGAAAAGAACAAATCTAAGACTTATTGGGATAGAGGAAGGCACAGAGATACAAACCAAAGGAATGCACAATCTCTTCAATAAAATAATATCAGAAAATTTCCCAAGCATGAAAAACAAATTGGAAAATCAAACACAAGAGGCTTACAGGAAACCAAATGTACAAAACTACAACAGATCCACACCAAGGTACATTATAATGAAAATACTACCATACACAATAAAGATAGAATTTTGAAAGCTATAAGAGAGAAGGCACAGATTACATGCAGGAGGAAATCAATTCACATTTCAGCAGATTTCTCAACTCAGACCCTCAAAGCCAGGAGATCCTGGAACAACATATACCAAGCTCTGAAAGAAAATGGCTGCCAACCAAGAATCTTACACCCAGCAAAATTAAACTTCCGATTAGATGACAAAATAAAAACCTTCCACAATAAACAAAAGCTAAAGGAATTTACAATAAGAAAGCCTGCACTAGAGAACATTCTTGGCAAAATATTTCATGAGGAGGAAATAAAAAACAACAATGAAAATTGGCAAAGGGAGGAACTACACTAAAGGAAAAGCTAATCAAAGGAGAAACCAAGTCCAGTTAAAAACCAAAAATAAACCAAAATAAGTGGGAATACACACCATATTTCAATAATAACACTAAATGTTAATGTTAATGGCCTAAACTCATCAATTAAAAGACATAGACTAGCAGACTGGATTTAAAAAACAAGACCCAACAATATGTTGTCTTCAAGAGATTCATCTCATAGAAAAAGACATCCACAGACTGAAGGTGAAAGGATGGGAAAAAACATAGCACTCAAATGGACCATGTAAAAAAGCAGGCATTTCCATCCTCACATCAGATAAAGTAGACTTGAAACCAATGATTGAAGGGATAAAGAAGGAGATTTCATACTGCTTAAGAGAACCATATATCAAGAAGACATAACAATCATAAATATCTATCCCTGCACAATGGAGCATCCACATATATCAAACAAATCCTTCTCAATTTTGAGAATCAAATAGACCACAACATGATAATACTAGGTGACATTAACACACCTCTCACCACAGGACAGATCTTCCAAACAAAAACTAAACAAATCTATAATAACAAAAATAGCATGGTATTGGCACCAAAATAGACATGTAGATCAATGGTATAGAGTAGAAGACACTGAGGAAAACCCACATAAATACAGTTATTTCATACTAGACAAAGGTACCAAAAACATATGCTGGAGAAAAGATAGCCTCTTCAACAAATGGTTCTGGGAAAACTGGAAATCCATATGCAGCAAAATGAAACTAAACCCATATGTATAAAATGCAAATCAAAATGGATCAAGTACCTAGGAATTAGACCAGAGACTCTGTGCCTAATTGAGGAGAAAGTTGGCCCAAATCTTCATCATGTCACATTAGGCCCTGACTTCCTTAACAAGGCTCCTAAAGCACAAGAAATAAAAGCAAGAATCAATAAATGGGATGGAATCAAACTAAAAAGGTTCTTCTCAGCAAATGAAACAATCAATGAGGTAAACAGAGCCTACATTCAAGGAACAAATTTTTGCCACAAGTACATCAAATAGAGCATTGATCTCTAGGATATATAAAGAACTCAAAAAACTTAACACCAAAAATACAAACAGCCCAATTAATAAATGGGCCAAGGAGCTGAACAAATACTTCTCATAAGAAGATATACAATCGATCAACAAATATATAAAAAAAAGTTCAACATTTTTAGCCATTAGAGAAATGCAAATCAAAACTACTCATGCCAGTCAGAATGGCAGTTATCAAGAATACTAAAAACAAGAAGTGTTGGCAAGGATGTGGAGGAAAAGGCACACTCATACATTGCTGGTGGGATTGCAAATTGGTGCAAACAATCTGGAAAGCTATATGGAGATTCCTTAGAAAACTTGGAATGGAACCACCATTTGACCCAGCCATTCCACTCCTTGGTCAATACCCACAGGACTTAAAAAGAGCATACTACAGTGATGCAGCCACTTCAATGTTTATAGCAGCACAATTCACAAGAGCTAAACTGTGGAACCAACTTAGATGTCCTTCATTAGATGAATGGATAAACTGTGGTATATATACACAATGGAATATTACTCAACATTAAAAGATAATCAAGTTATGGCATTTGCAGGTAAAGAAAAGGAAAAGAAAATGGTGCCAACCAAGAATCTTATATCCAGCAAAATTAGGCTTCCAATTTGATGATGACATAAAAACCTTCCATGATAAACAAAAATTAAAAGAATTTACAGTGAGAAAGCCTGCACTAGAGAGCATTCTTGGCAAACTATTCCATAAGAAGGAAATGAGGGCTGGGGTGGTAGCTCAGTGGTAGAGTGCTTGCCTAGCATGCATGAAGCACTGGGTTTAATCCTCAGCACCACATATAAATAAATAAAAAAAAAAAAGGTCCATCAACAACTAAAAAAAAAATTAAAAAAAAAAAGGAAATGAAAAAGAACAATGAAAATTGGCAAAGGGAGGAACTACACTAAAGGAAAAGCCAATCAAAGGAGAAACCAAGTCAAGTTAAAAACCAAAAATGAGCCAAAATGAACAGGAATACAAACCATATTTCAATAATAACCCCGAACATTACTGGCCTAAACTCATCAATTAAAAGACAGACTGGCAGATTGAATTTTTAAAAAACTCAAGTTAAATTGTGGAATTCACACTGATATTGGTTCAGGGTTATGCCTACAATGGAGAAAAGGACTGTGTTAGGAACATCAGCACAACATAAAAATTGATTATTGTATTATCCAATGAATTTCTTATCCTTATTCCTCCATGGCTGTATAAGTAAGGCAATTATTTTTCTCTCTTCTTTCCAAATTTTTTCTTTGTTTTTAGTTTTCTATAATTTGGATATGAGATGGCTAGGTATTACTTTATTCATTCACCTATTTATATTTGGTACTTATCTTACTTGATATTCTCTCAAAATCTGTGCTTTTTATCTCATCTTAGTTTTTAGAAAATTTTCAGATATTTTTACTTCAAATATTTTTTCTGCTGTTTTCCTTTCTTCTTTTTTTATTCTAATTATGCATGCTGTATTCTTTGATATTGTTCCATGGCTCTTGGGTTGCTTTTATTTCCTTTGTATTTTGGTTCAGGAAATTTTTAATTAATTTATCATCAAGATCATGATTTCTTTCCTTGGCCATAATTTAATTGATGGCATCAGAAGGCATTCTTTTTTTCTATTTCAGCGTGTTTGATTTCTAGAATTTTGTTTTGATTCTTAAAATTTCCATTTCCCCTAAAGTAGCTCATGTTTTTGCATGCTGTATACTTTTTTCCCATTAGAGTATTTAACATTAATTATAATTACTTCAGTTTTTTTTTTAGCTTGGCAATTCAAACATGCATGATATGTCTGAGTCTGATTTTTATTTTCAGACTACATTTTAGCATGTCTTCTTGCTTGTCTTGTAATTTTTTGTTCAAAGCCAGACATGTTTTATTGAATGATAGCAAATGAGGTAAATAGGCCACTGATAGGAGTATTTATTTTATCTGGTGAGGACTTGTCTGGTGTTTAATGCTTGCTTGCAGCTAAAAGTACCAGAGCCTTTAAGTTTTCATCTTGTACTTTTTTTTTTAATCTCACCTAGTTTCTTTAAACACTATTTCACGGTGAAAGAATCTGTGTATTACAACTCTTTCTGCTGTAATTGATTGTTATTATACCAGATCCTTGCTGTTGTGCAGGTCAGATATGGAACAAATGAGTTTTTTCTAATCTTATCCAATCTTTAAGTGGGTCTATGTCTGAGGACTTCGCCTTTCTCAAGTCTTCATCAACGTGTACCACCCCCACTGGCACCATTACTCCCATCTCTGACTGCAGCATTCCCAATATTTTTCTTTGAAAAATTTCTTTTGTCCTTAATTGACTTTGTTTTTAATTCACAACCTAATTCTATCAGACATGGTCTTTCTGGAATCTTCAGTGGGAAACTGGTGGGGTATCTGGAAGGAAAACTGTTGACCTGTTAGGGTTTCCCTAAGTCTACAGGACCCCAAGGTTTCCTTAGTTTCCAATTAGCCCATACACTGTCTCCAGCCATTCTTCAAGATTATATATACCAGTTGCGAGCTCTAGCAGTACATTGTTGGGTCCAAGAAATGTAATTTGATTTTCAGACATTTTTGTTACTGTAAGGATAAGATTGATGACTTTTGATTACTTAACATATCAGAGATGAAACATGAAGTCAGTTTCTTAATTTTTTTTTTTTTTTTTTGGTACTGGAGATTGAACTCAGGGGCACTTGACCACTGAGCCGCATACCCAGCCCTATTCTGTGTTTTATGTAGAGACAGGGTCTCACTGAGTTGCTTAGTGCCTCGCCATTGCTGAGGCTGGCTTTGAACTCACGATTCTCCTGTCTCAGCCTCCCTACGTGCTGGGATTACAGTCTTGCGCCACCGTGTCCGGCTCAGTTTCTTAATTTTAAAACAGCGTTTAAAAACTTGTTTAACTTCATTCATTCTTTCCATTTCTATACTGTTTTTTCAATCTCCGATTTTTTTCCCATTTTATTTGGGAAATGCTTTTGTTGAATACAGAAAACCAATGTGATTAATTCTATTTCATGTTTTTACTCTTATTCCATCTTCTGTATACTGCTTTTCTTTATCTAGAATAATTTATATAATTTTTAAAAAAAATTTTTAGTTGTAGATGGACACAAATATCTTTATTTATTTATTTATTTATTTATTTATTTATTTTTATGTGGTGCTGAGGATCGAACCCAGTGCCTCGCGCATGCAAGGCAAGCACTCTACCATTGAGCCAGAATCCCAGCCCCTAATTTATATAATTTTTATGTATTGAGTAGTTTTATATATTGAATAGTTTATAGTTTATCGGACCTACATTGTATTGTTTCTACTCATTCTTTCTTAAACAATATACATTTAAATTATCTATTGGATAATTTAAAAATAAATAAATATGGTTTAAAAAACGCCTTGCAGAGAGGAGCCATTCGCTGGAGACAGGTAACTCTGGCCACAAGTTGGAGGAGGGGAAGTGTCCTGAAGGTATTAACCTTTCAGCAGCAGCCCCTGTCTTCGATCCCACCGACCATTCGTTACTTGCACTGATTGTCCTTTTGCCCCCCCCCTCCCGCCCCCTGGACATCACATCCCTGCTCTCCTCCTGCCTTCCTCTCCTCTTTCCCATTGTGCTGACCACATTCTAACATTACACATAATTTAGCACTTTATTTTATATTTCCTCCTGTTTTCCTTGAACACAGCGCACGCTGCTTGGTAGCGTCTTTGTTTTCAGGTCTGTTTCATGCAGGTAAGAGGGCCTGAAACGCAGTAGGTGTTCGCTGGTTCCCTGGAGCTGTGTGTGAGCACACTACTCCAGCTTCCCGCTCGTCTTCGCCGCCCAGGCAGTACTCCTGAATGTTTTAATCCTCCCTCCGAGCAGGTAGTACTCAAGTGTTCGAATAACGGGGAAAAATTATATTTTGGTAACTAAATCCTGCTGTGGGCAAAGGTCCAACACAGCTCAGTGTCTCTCACCTCTCAGACTTCAATGTTGCTGCTCAAATTTTGCTGACATCTTAACTATTCTCACCTGTCACGTTTAACTAGCGGCATTTCTGTATGTATCTGTGAAAGCTATGCAATTAAGATGAGCTTTTAGTAATTTAAACAATTCACAAATCTCTTTCTCACCTCCTTAAATAATCTCAACTTTCAATTCAAACTCTGTCCCTGTCATTGCAGAAGAGTCAAGAATCACCTCCAGCAAAGGAGCGCGCGGCATTCCCACACTCCAGGTTCCGCCTTCAGCTCCGCCCGCGCGGCCTGTCCCGGCACTGGGGCCCTTTACCTCCGTCTCCCCTTTTCGGACAGGCGGAAGATGCCTGTACCTCCAGCTAGGAGATACCATTTGGGTGAGTGCTGCCCCGCGCGACGCCATCCCGCCTGCGGGCAGGAAAGGGCCTCCTCCACCCCTGCTCCGGGGCAGCCCGGGGGCCCCTTCCTTGTCGGGATTCGGTCCCTGGAGCGGGTGCAAGAGCCCACGCGGGAGCGCCACGTCTCCCCAGGCGGCGGCCCATTCTTTACGGCCCTGTCTGGGGACAATTCTCTCACCCCGGAGCTAACAAAACGGACTTAAAGCTTTCCTCTTCGTGTATCTTCACAAAACATGGACTATGAGTGGGCAGCGAGCTACGTTCGATGCGGTGTGCCCCTTGGGGAACGTCTCAAAGAGTCTGCCTCCCAACATTTCTGGGAGCCTGGGCAAAAGCGCTCTGCGTTCTGCGGGTGCGGGCCCTTTAATAGCAGCGAGGCCCCGCCCCCGCCCCGCGTCTCCGGGGACGCTAACTCCCTGGAGACATTACCCAGAAGACGCTGCGGCGGCGGCGCTGTCAACGATGCTTCCGGGCGTGCCTGGGCGTGTGGGCGGGACATCCGGCATCTTCCTCGCGGCGGACATCTTGTCCGGCCCACGGCGCAACCGTGGAGCGGCGGTTCCGGCGCGCCGGCCAGTTCCGCCTTGACGGACGCGGGGAGGCCGGGAGGGGACACTGCCCCTGCCGCGGAGCGGGTGAGGGCTGCGCGCCCCTCGCCCCGGCTCGCGAGCCCCGCGTGAGGAGCCGGCCGGCGGGTGGGAGGCCCGCGCCGCTGCGGGCGGAGCGCCGGGCCGGGGCGCCCCACCCGGGCGAGGAGCCGCGACGTCGCGGGACGCCGGCCCGGCGCGAGCCTCTGGTGAGCAGGCGGAGGGCGCGGCGGGCCAGCCCTCGGGGGTGCTGAGGACGCGAGTGCGGCCCGCGCCCCGGCCCCGGCCCCGGCCCCGCCGCCCGGCCGTCCGGCCGTCCGGTCTGGCTCTGCGCCTCCCTTTTCCCCTGGGCTGCTCTTTTCTTGGCGTGGTTGCGCTGTAGGCCCTGCTGCGTGCCGAGCGCCGCGTAGGTTCCCTGGCTGCCAGTGCTCGGCGGGTGTTCCTCGTCGCCTCCAGTCCCCGTGCGCCCTTTCTCCTCTGAAGCTTCTCCACGGAGGGTTTGGGGTCAGGCGTCTTGAGATGAGCCCGGTAGATCCCACCCACGCCTTGGCGAGACTTGTCTTGACCTCTCTGGGCTCCGCGTTCTGCCCTCTCGAGTTGCCCTTTCGTTGGGTCCCCGTGCGTCATGAATTTCAGGTTGACCCGGCCGCCGTCTGTGGAGCCTCCTGGGTAGCAGCTGCAGGACATTTCTCACGTTGTTATGTCTTCGTTCCTTTTGATCTCGCACGGGTGGGCTGCTCCAGGCCGGCGCTCTCACGTCCCCGTCCTGTCTGTTCCCTGTGACTTTTATCTTCCAGATTCTTTGTGGTTGCTGGTGTAGTGAGGGAGAGAACCCTGGGTTCCCACTGAGAGGGCATGACTAGCCACAGCAGGAGAGGCTTGGACAGCCCCTTGTGGTGAGAGCTGGGAAGGGCATGACTTCCTGCTGTGTTCTCTTGGTACCAAGAATTTCCCTTGTGCCCACCATGATTTGGTTTCAAAGCCAGAGGCCATGCATCACTTCAGTCTTTGCCTCCCTATTTTGGACACTTGTCATTTCTTATTTCAGACCAAGGGCCGCCTCTACCACTCCCTCTGTACTTTCCAGTATTGGAGTACCTGGATGTTATCAGACGTGCACGTGGCCTGCAGTAGTCCGTGCACACCACCCTCTGTTTTTAGTAGATTTCCTGGGCGTAGACATGCATTTCTACATAGTCTTTATCTGTTACCAACCACCAGCCAAGGCCCTGCTGAAAGCCATTTGCAGAGGATGAGGTTGTAGACTGCCAACCTTTTCTCCCTGTGCTATGTCGTTGTGTCCTTTGTGAGGCCTTCTCTGTTCTGTAAACCTTAGGTCCCTAAACAGCAGACTTTCAAAACAATCCTAGTCCCATCCTGCCAACAATCCCATAGACTTAACCCTGAGTGTACTAGACACATGTTTGTAGTGGGTTACCCCTTCCACCAAAGTCATCTTGTGTGTCAACAATATTTTTCTGCTTTCAGGTTATTGGTGCAGAGTGAAGGATGAAGAGGTGCCTTCAAAGCAGAGCATTCCTGTAGGAGTGTTGCATAGTACTACTTCTACAACAGGTCCATCTACCCAGAAAGATACTTTGTTCCTGGAGGGAACACACCGTGGACTTAAAACTCACACATGTGGGGCATGGGAAACAATTCTGGTCCATTGCAGACTTTAACTGGAACTTGAAGTGTTACAGTGTAGAGAAACCTGCACAAAGAGATGAAGGCAAGACTTCACTGATGAAGAACTGCAGAGTTTGAAGAACCTCATTTATTAGAAAACTCCGTTATATGTGAGGTGGAGCAGAAGAACTACCTTGGGCCATTGCTAACAAAAAATCATCCGTAGCAAGAGGAAGACAGCCCAGAGAACTGCAAGCAGGGAGATCCTGCCTGTTGGACAGATGCATTACAAGTGCAGTGAATGTGGGAAAGCTTTCAGTCGCAAAGATACACTTGTCCAGCACCAGAGGATCCATAGTGGGGAAAAGCCTTATGAGTGCAGTGAGTGTGGGAAAGCCTTCAGTCGTAAGGCTACACTTGTCCAGCACCAGAGGATCCACACTGGAGAAAGGCCTTATGAGTGCAATGAATGTGGAAAAGCCTTCAGTCGAAAAGACAACCTTACTCAGCACAAGAGAATCCACACAGGGGAAATGCCTTATAAGTGTGGTGAATGTGGAAAATACTTTAGCCATCACTCTAACCTAATTGTACACCAGAGAGTACACAATGGAGCAAGGCCTTACAAGTGCAATGATTGTGGGAAAGTCTTCAGACACAAATCCACACTTGTTCAGCATGAAAGCATCCATACTGGAGAAAATCCTTATGATTGCAGTGACTGTGGGAAATCCTTTGGCCACAAATATACTCTCATTAAACATCAGCGAATTCACACTGAGACAAAGCCTTTTGAGTGCACTGAATGTGGGAAATTCTTTAGTCGAAGCTCTGACTTTATTGCACACCAGAGGGTTCACACAGGGGAAAGGCCTTTTGTGTGCAGTAAATGTGGGAAAGACTTCATCAGAACCTCCCACCTTGTTCGGCATCAGAAAGTGCACACGGGAGAAAGGCCCTATGAGTGCAGCGAGTGTGGGAAGGCCTACAGCCTAAGCTCCCACCTCATTCGACACCAGAAAATTCATGCTGCAGGGAGGCTTTAGCCGAGCACAGCAGGATTCATCATTGAGATGTCAGGCCTCATGAACATTCACATAGGGGAGATACTTTGTGGTGCCAGGTATTAAGGAAGCTTTCCAGGGCTGTGTTTCTCTTCCTGACCTCTTCAATTGTCTGTCAAAACCCATGGCTGAACCCTTCTCAACATCTCCAGCTTGGTTACCCAGCATTTTCAGGGACAGCAGGATTTGTACTCTCCAATGCCCAGGGCGAGCCATGGGACACCTGATTTCAGAGGGTCCTCATTCCCTCTGTGTGACTAGTGTGAATGTGAATATGACCCATCTTTAGCCAAGAGAACCTGAGCTGTGTTCTGGTGGTTTACAGGGGTTTCTTTCTTTGTGGACAGTGTTGATCTTACATAAAATTTAGTGTTTGTTTGAGACAGTGTCCTGCTAGGTTGCCTAGGCTGGCCTTGAACTCATAGATGCAAATGATTCTCAGGCTTCAGCCCTCAAGTAGTTGGGATTACAAGCACATGCCACTATGCCCAGTTTTTACTTGAAATTGCAATGGTTGTTTTCAGCCTCCCAAGTCACCTAGCATGGAAAAGGACTTGCCTCATGTTGTTCTGGTTTGTAATAATAAAGGCCTTATAATTTAAGTTACCTTTAATCTTGGGGGTTCTTTTCATTTTCTGGAGTGAATTGAGAATAGAATTAGGCTCTGCCTCTGTGGGGACTTCCAACTTTCTTTGGGACAAGGGGTGGGTGGAGAACAGTTCTCCATTCAGTTTTTTGTTTGTTTGTTTGTTTGTTTTTAAATTTTTTTAGTTGTAGATGGATGCAATATCTTTATTTTATTTATTTTTATGTGGTGCTGAGGTTTGAACCCAGTGACTCACGCATGCGAGGCAAGCGCTCTACCACTGAGCTACAGCCCCAGCCCCTCCACTCAGTTTTAATGTTAATTCTTTCTTCCCAATTAGTGTTTCTCAGACATTGGTTTTTCCATGGGATGAAGTTCTGAATATGGGTTTGTTAAAAAGGGAAACTTGTAGATTGGGACAGTTTTATTCTCTGGTGTCCAGTTTCTTCTCTGTAGGGAAAAGACCCTTATTTAGTCTCCTGTAGCAGTCCTATCTTTTTGATCTTTATTTCCTCCTCTTCAATGGTTCTTGGGTAATTCTTCCACGTTCCACTGATGGCCGACATCCCTTGTGTCATTTGCATTGAAGTATTAACGTGCTGTATCCTTGACCCCTTGAAGCACTTCAGGTCTTCCAGGTGGCCATCCCCACCCAGGATTCCTGTATGTAACTTTTGCAGGTGCCACATGTGTGGACTTGGGTGTGAGGACAGGAGCAGCAATAAGTTGGGAAAGCACTGGACACAGCCCGAGCCGTGAGCTTGGATGAACAAGGACATGTGGAAGAGAAATGGGAAGCCCAAGAGCTGCCTCTGCCTGAGCAGTGACAAAAGGTGGTAAGGGGCTTGAGTGGGCTCCTCAACAATGGTCAGAATTGAGTGAGGGAGCTGGGCGCAGTGGCTCAAGCCTGTAATCCCAGCACTTAGGGAGGCTGAGACAGGAGAATCGCGAGTTCAAAGCCAGCCTCAGCAATGGCGAAGAGCTAAGCAACTCAGTGAGACCCTGTCTCTACATGAAACACAAAATAGGGCTGGGGATGTGGCTCAGTGGTTGAGTGCCCCTGAGTTCGATCCCCAGTACCAAAAAAAAAAAAAGGGAAAGGGGACCAGCAAGAGTGGCAGCAAGAGTCTCCTCAGTGTTGCGACTCTCCAGTGCAAGATCCTGCCCCATAGACCTTTACCCTGACTAGGCACTTCCCCAGATACATTGCATGGGAACCCCGCCACCCCAGGCCACCCACCCTCTTGAGCTCCATCCTTTGAAGACCCTTGTATACCTCCCACATCCTGTTCCCTGCATAGATGACTCATTCCCAGCTGTCCTTCCCATTCTGGTTCCTGTGCCCATCTCTAATGCTGCCCACCCTCTGTTCTGTAGAATCAGCCCCTTTTATTTTTTAATTTTTATTAATATCTTTATTCATTTATTTTTTTATGTGGTGCTGAGGATCGAACTCAGTGCCTCAGGCATGCAAGGCAAGCGCTCTACCACTGAGCCACAATCCCAGCCCACCTCTTTTATTTTTTATTATGAGACAAGGTCTCACTAAGTTACTGAGGCTGAACTTGAATTTGCGATCCTCCTGCCTGTGCCTCCCAGGTCACTGGGATTATAGGCATGGTCATAGTGTCCGGCTCTTGCTATTCTTTAGATGATTATATTAAAATCACCAAAAGATTGAATTGTTGTGTATACCTTCAACACACATAAGTGGGTACCATTTATATTTTCTGAATCTTGGTTTTCTTAATATTAAACTTGTGAGAGTCAATATCTTGAGGACAAATCCATTGATGTTCTATGGACAACAAAGTAAACGAAAGCATTCAGAACAGTCTATCTAGACACTGAGGTCACTTTCGTTTTTGGTTTGATTTTTTTTTTTTTTTTAACTATGACTTTCAGAAGTGTATCTCAGATTAGTTGGAAGTACAAACAAGCTAGAACTGAAAATTGTCCTGACACCATTGAAAATTATGACCTGTAGAAACAGCACACAGCTTGGCTCCATACAACGTGTGTGAGAAGCTGTTCTGGTCATAAGGTCATACCAGTGGAAAAGCAGGGTGCAAGTCATTGTGAGTGTGCTTGCGCACATGGAATGAAGACTAGCAGAAGTGAGGAATCTGTTAAATGGGTGATTTTAGCTGGACACATTGTTTTGGAAATTGCATTGTGTGTTTAATCATACTGTATATATAAAATTTATCATAAAAACAAAAGTGCCTTTGATACTGAACTGCTATTTAGAAAAAAAAATCAATTTTCACTCTGGGTTTTTCATAGGACAATGACTTCTCACACAAAGGCTTTGCTATTATTAATGGAAATTCTACTGTGAGAAGCTTGAGTGCAGAGGGCAGCTAACTGCCTGATGAGGGGCTTGCCATCAGGACTGGACATGAGCACCTCTCCCTTCTACCTTGTAGGTGGTGTGTCTTGAGGTGAGTCCACAGTTCTCTGGTCTCCAATGAGGTTAAAATGCACCTGGGATTTGTTCTAGTCAGGTGTGGTGACAAGTTGACACAGGAATATCTGTGATAGAAGTTTTATGTGCACAGACCCCTGGAAGCAAGCACAGGCAGCCTGGAGGGCTGTGTGAGGAAGAAGCTGAGGAGACGGAGGCAGCAAGGCGGTAGCCTGGGCAGAGAGTCCATCATGCTTCCCATGGAAGGAGTGGAGCAGGCAAGGCAGAGAGGGGCAGGTGAGGTGGCAGCAGGCTTGGGACTGGCTAGTCTGAACCATGTCCGTGGACTCCAGGCTTAGGGACTGTCCCCAGCTGAGCAAGTGTGGTGGGAAAATGGCCTGAAACCAGGAGTTGTGAGAATCTCTGGCCTAGACAAATACTTTCCTATGTGAATCAGAACATGTGAACAAAAACTTTGACAGAAAAACAATGCTTTGACAATAGCATTGATTTGGCTACCCCAGACTGGAAGTGACCCAAAAACCCAACAGCAGGAGAATGGTTGACAGATTACTATAGAATCCTCAACAGCTGTGGAAACAAGACAAAAAGACATGCAAACACCCAGTGAAACTCACAGGTGTTTTCTGTACCTAAGACAAAGCAGAGCCCACAAGATAGTATCCCATTTACATAAAACAGGAAGTGTTTAACTGTGGCCTGGGGATTCTAACTACATACGAGGGACTTATACACTATAAACAAAGCTACCAGGAAAACCCAATAAATGCTGTGCTAAAAAGAGAATAGTGGGGTCTAGCCAGGTGCAGTGGCACACGCCTGTCATCCCAGCACTTTGGGAGGCTGAGACAGGAGAATCATGAGTTCAAAGCCAGCCTCAGCAATGGTGAAGAGCTAAGCAACTCAGTGAGACCCTGTCTCTACATGAAACACAAAATAGGGCTGGGGATGTGGCTCAGTGGTTGAGTGCCCCTGAGTTCAATCCCCAGTCCCAAAAAGGAAAAAGAAAAATAGTGGAGTCTCTCCTGTGCCTCTGGAGGCCACTTGAGATGTAGACAGTGCTGAGCAACATCTCTCTGGCCACCATGTGAAAACAGAAGAAAACATTGCTTCCTTTATTTTCCAGGAAATATTTGAGTCCAAAAGCTGCCAGAGTCTGGGATGCTTGCTGCTGTGTACAAGTAGCACAGGTAAACCTACTACCTAGGCAGGATTCCTGTACATTCATAAATCCACCTCGCTTTTCATTCATTTCAAAGTAAATCATGTCAGCACACTCCCTCAAGTAATTTGGCACTAATATCATAGAATTCAGTGTCTCTTTTTGATTCGTTTTTATGTAAAACTCAGACACAATAAAATGCACACAATTCAAGTGAGCATTCCGTTGCTGAGGAGCGTGTGCGCCTGTGTGTCCCCACCAGGCTGCACAGAGCAGGAGCATCGCCCAGGCCCCCTCACGCTCCCTGGCAGGCAGTCTCCTCGTGGACCTTCACGTAAGGGGATGGAGTGAACTGTCAGGTGAGGACCCTTTCTCTCAGCATGGTGAACACTCTTGTTGGAGGGTAACGACTCTGCAGATGTCGCATTTGCTTCTCCATCACATTCACGCTTAGGTCCTGTGGGCTCCACACTCATGAGTGAGATCAGTGTCCTCCAAAACGTTTGCTCCTCTGTCACCTGAGGACACAAGATACTGTTGGCTGTGAAGCACAGAACATACCCCAACCACACACTGAGTTGCTGGAGCCTCGATCTTGGACCTCCTGGCCTGCAGACCTGAGAGCCATGTCTGGTTTGTAGGCCCTCTGAGGTCTGTTACAGCAGCCCTGATGGGCTAAGGTGGGGCTCTACGGTCCCATCACTTCCCATGATGTCATTATTGACCTAGAAGAGCACTTTGAAACTTCTGCCCCACCCTTTCTCTGAAGGACCCATTTTGTCACATCAAGGGTCCCAACGGGTGTGATCTCCTGAGCTCAACCCTGGGTTCTCGGGCCCGTTCTGATTCTGTATGACATGCCATGTCACCTGCAGGTTGTGCAGCGTGTCTAATCTCTGAGAACAAGACCTACTTTTCTTCATTTGGAAGTGTTTCATTCTCTCTGTGGTATTTCTTTATGAATTCTAGAAAGCAAGTTGTCAACTTCAAATTAATACCATTAAAAGAAAACAAGACAAGTTAAATTCAATGGAGTTTCATTGAGAAGAGAAAACATTGCAAATTGCATAGTCCTCGGGACCAGAGCAGATTCAGGAAGATGCCTGCTCGCCAGATGGTCTGAAAAACACTGGTGGACAGAAAGGGGGAGCAAGGCAAAGGAAGCCCCATTGGCTGCAGCTCACGATGCCTTACGTGAGCCCCGAGACTGGCTGGGACTCTGCTGTTACAAGGACAAATTCCTAAGTTGGTTTTCAGTTTGCTGACACATTAGTTAGGGGACAATTCTTTTTTTTAATATAACTTTATTTTATTTACTTATATGTGGTGCGGAGAATTAAATCCAGTGCCTCACACATGCTAGGCAAGTGTTCCACCACTAAGCTACACCCCCAACCCAAGGGGAAAATTCCTTATGCAAGGACCCCATTGTGTAACAACAGAGGCCCTCTTGGGCCACTTCAGTTTTGCTTAATGATTCCTATACAAACCAAAAATGAAACATGCATTTGGCTTCCTCTCTGGATCTCTTTGTCTTCCCATACTCCCAGCCACACTAGAGCATCTAGAATTTATCCTCAGCCCTCAGTGGTGGGAAGGCAGGAGCCTCTAGGGAAGGACCTCCAGGGGAGGACTTCTAGAGTAGGGTCCTCTAGGGAGGGATCTCTAGGGGACAGACTTCTAGGGTAGGGGCCTCTAGGGAGGGACCTCCAGGGGAGGGTCTTGAGGGGAAGGCCTCTATGGTAGGGGCCTCTAGGGGAGGGAATTCTAGGGAGGAATCTCAAGGAGAGGGACTTCTAGGGGAGTGGCCTCTAGGAAGGGACCTCTAGGGGAGGGACTTCTAGGGAGGAATCTCAAAGAGAGGGATTTCTAGGGGAGTGGCCTCTAGGAAGGGACTTCTAGGGGAGGGCCTCTGGGGGAGAGACCTCTAGGTGAGGGGCCTCCCTAGCAAGTTGGGGCCACTAGAGAAGTTGGCCTCTACCTGATGGGACATTTGGAGCTGAGCTCTGAGTGGAGCACATTCTGTGCCTCACCCTCCCAAAGATTCTGGGCAATAGCTGGGGCCTGGAGCCACTCAGGAGGCCGATTTTGGATGACCCAGCTGCCGCATCCAGGAAAGAACTCCATCCAGAAGCTGTGTTGTGTGGGCAGGTCTCCAGCAAGCGAGCCAGCAGTGAGCCTGGGGTCTGCAGGCCCCTGGACGGGTCTCTAGGAATTTCATCCTGTCTGAGCAAGGAATGCAATGCCCGGCCTCAATAGGAACCAACTATCACATCTTGGACCTGGAGGGTGCCCCAAGCTGCAGGGCTGACAGCTCCGTTCCCAGGGCCGCAGCTTCAGAGGCAGGGCTTGGGGGAGTGACTGGCTCACGAGGGCCCTGACTGGGGGTGGAAACTGTAGGCGGTGGGCATGGCTAGAGGAAGCCTGTCAGGGAACATGCCCTGGAAAGGTGGACCTGACCCAGCTCCTTCCGCTTCTTGCTCTGGCTTCCTGGCTGCAGGAGCTGAGAAGTGTTTCTCCGTGGGCACTTTGCTGTGATGTTCTGCCTCACCTCAGAAGCCTGGAGCCAGCTGACCACGCACTGAGACCCCTGAGCCATGAGCCAAAATAAGTCTTTCCTCCTTTTGGTTGTTTTTCCCAGGTATTTGTCACACAAACCACACCAATCCATCCGTTTAGAACACAGGGATAACAGACCCTCTCAACAAAAACAAGCAGAGGCCATTTCAGAGTTTGCCAGGTGTTGTGGTTTGGATGTGAGATGTTCCCCCAAAGCTCAGTGTGAGGCAATGCAAGAAGGTTCAGAGGAGAAATGATCGGGTTGTGAGAGTCTTGACACAATCAGTGATTAATCCCCTAATAGGGATTACCAGAGTGGTGACTGGAGCGGGGAGGGTGTGCCTTGGCTTAGATATTTGTATCTGGAGAGGGGAGTCTCTGCTTTCTGACCATCATGTGAGCTGCTTCCCTCCACCACACATCTCTGCCATGATATCCTGCCTCACCTTGAGCCCCAAGGAATGGAGCCTGCTTGTCTGAGGATTGAGAACTCTGAAACCATGAGCCCTTAAATAAATTCTTCCTCCCCTACAGTTGTGTGGGTTGAGTTCTTCAATCACAGCAGCGAAAAAGCTGACTAACACTGGGCAGGGGAGTCCCCATCCTCACGTGTTGGCAGAGAAGCAAAGGCAGGCGGGAAGCGAGGCCCCTCCATGAAGGGGAGGGCTCTGTGCTGGCGCCTGTTAGCAGGGGCACTCCCGGGCAGGTAAGGAGAAGCCAGGAAGCTGTGGTGTTCTAGGAGGGCATCTTCAGCTCTCTGGTTGGTCCTACATTGATACAACACTGAGGAATGTGTCCATAATGAATCAAGTCCTTCCACATGTGGTTCAAGTACAGCAAGGGTCTGGCTTCCTCTTTCTGCAGTAGGAGGGTTGGCTATTTGGACTGCAGGATGGGGTCAGAGTTCTATCTTTATAGAAGGCCTGGTCAGTGACCGTTTGTACATTCCTCAGAATCCCAGCACTTCCCACTCCCTCTCCCTGGACTCCCGCTCTGCCCCTGGCTCCCAGGAGAGGAGAGCACTCCGCACTGGCAGCCTGCCCCTCTTCGGATGCAGGAGCAAGTGTTGATCAGGATGACCTCAGCGCTCGCTGAGCAGACGCTGTCAGCCCTGCCTCCTGAGCAGGCAGTCTGCTGCCTCGGGGGTGAGGAGGGAGATACCCCCTGAGGTCGCCGACTCCCCCAACCTTGGGCCTGCCTCTGTCCCTCTGGCCACACAACAGCCTGGGAGCCTCCCAGGTCCTTCTGGGCTCACCCAGAGTCTGGACATCTTACAGAAGTGTCACATGTTCTAGTGGCCTGTTAACAAATAATGGGACAACCTAAGAGATGTTTTTTCTATACGGCACATACTATTTACAGAGATTTGCATTAGCTCCACTCTGCATCTGCCATTTTCAGGCAGATTCAAAATTGTTGACTGTTTTCTAGGTATTAATAATCACACTTCATTTTGCAACAAATGAGTTAGAGGTCTTCCACCCTGTGAGTGTGCAAGGGCCCACTGGCCCTGGCGTTGAGTGACATTCCCAGGAATGTGATGAATGGCCTCCAGAGACGTGGCCGTGGGCGTCCTCTTCCTGTCCCAGACTGCACTGGGCATCCTGGGCAACTCTGCCCTCCTCTACCACATTGTCCTCAGTGACTTCATGGGGAGCAGGGTGAGGCCCACAGATCTGATTCTCAGAAACCCGGCCTGGGCCAGCCTCGTGGTTCTGCTCTGTACAGGAGTCCCCCAGACCGTGGCAGTTTTCGGCCCAGATCACTCCCTACACAACACTGCTTGTAAACTTGCCTTCTATTTCCACAGGGTCGCCAGGGGGGTGTCCCTTGGCTCCACGTGCCTCTTGAGTATCTATCAGGCCATCACCATCAGCCCCAGCAACTCCAAGTGGGCACAGCTCAAGGTCAGAGCTGCCAAGGTCATCAGTCCCTCCCTGTGCCTCTGCTGGGTCCTGCACATGCTGGTGAATGTCCTCATTCCCATCAATGTGACTGACACAAGGGGCTGGAGAAATCTCCCTGGGTGAGGGATTTAGGTCACTGTGCTGTCCAAAGTCCCAGGAGACCATTTGCTACATTATATTCGGCCCTGTTGGCCTCCACTGATGTCCTGTGTCTGGGACTCATGATGTGGGCCAGTGGCTCCATGGTGTTTGTCCTGTCCAGGCACAAGAAGAGGATCTGGCACATCCTCAGGTCCCTGTCTTCAAGGTCCTCCCCTGAGAGCAGGGCCGCCCACAGCATCCTTGCCCTGGTGAGCAGCTTCGTGCTCTCGTACACGACCTCCGCCATCCTAACCACATACATGGCTGTCCTGGATGGAGTCCCAAGGTGGTTGGTTGATACCAATGTAGCAATGGCCGCATGTTTCCCGGCCTCCTGCCCCTTTCTGCTCCTCAGCCACTACAGCACGGCTTCTAGGCTCTGGTCTGCTTGCTGGTGTCGGGCGACAAGCTGTCCTAGCATAGTCACAGAGCTCTAAAGGCTGTTCCTGACCACCTGCCGTGTCCTGTTTCTGTCCAGTTGTTGGGGGTGGCATGCTCCGGGTAGTGCCTGCTCACATCATACGCCCAGTGTAGAGGGCCCTGCCCGTCCCTGACCGTGGAGGAGTCTGGAATCCTGGCAGCACATAAGGCATAATGCAAACGCTGATGTCATTGCCCTCCGTTGTGTCCTTGGAGAGTGTCACAGTGCTAGAGAGAGCTAAGCGCAGGGGCTGTGTGGACGGCAGCAGTCGTGGTGAGCTTCCAGGGGTGGGTGTCCATCAGAGATCTCTGTAGACACAGGCTGGCCAGCGTGGGCCTGTAACTCGGTCATCGTCCTCCAGGCAGTGCCAGGGCCCCTCAGCAGACAGGACCAAGTGGGACTGGAGAGGGTGTGGACTCTGTCCTGGGGAGCCTGCAGCTGTGCCGGTGCTGGGCACTGCAGGAAGTGTAGTATCAGATGAGATTGCAGTCCTCAAACCCCAGAGGACAGGGCAGGCGCCAGGGGTGCACAGGTCTGGGAGGGAGTAACATTGCTGGATCGTGCTTAGAAACACTTTGAGCAAAGAATGGT
>PVHX01013972.1:32514-52394 GCA_004024805.1 Geosciurus inauris | reverse complement strand
TTAATGTTTCTTCACAAATGGTGAAAAATACTAAAGTACAGACAAGGAATAATCATAATGTTGTGGCCAACATTATAAATATGGAATTATAAATTTAAAACATTTTCTGGTTTAAAAAATAAATCTGGTAGTCAATGCAGCTCTGCGGGGTCTGTGTGTCTAGTAGGGCCGATCTCTGCGTTCCTGACGGTGCTCGCCTCTGCAAGGCAAAGAGGGCCCTCCGGTTAGAATGGGGAAGGTTCAGCAACGTCTGACAGCACCCCAAAGTGCCCTGTGACTCATCCCCACCACATACTTATCCATTTTTCCAGGTCCTCCACGTCCACCTCTTCTTCCTCCCATCTGTTCCATCAAAGGTCCAGGGGGTCCCCCTGGACCACCTCGTCTTCCTCCACCAAAGCCACCTCGGTCCATGCCTCGGCCACCACGGAAGCCACCTCTATCTCCACCACGGCCACCTCTGAACATTCCACCAGGACCGCCACGGTCCATGAGGCCACCTCTTCCTCCCCGCATGCCACCAGGGCCACCTCTGCCACGGTCACCACCTAAAGCGGGGAAAGGGTGGGGACACAGTCAGGGAGTTGAGGCAGAAACTCTGTGGAGATGCTGCAAAGAGATCTGTTTCCTCCTCTCAGAGAAGAAACAAAGCAGAAACTTTACCCAGTCCCAACATGTGGGTGACAGTTAGAAACGATGACACAACTATAACTGAAGGCTCTTCACAGTGGGCAGAGGTAGTTTACCAAGCCCACTAAGTCAACAATAGAGGGTTAGCACCAGGAAGCTGAGGAGATGCTCAGGAAACCTGTACCTACCCGGGGGTGGGAAGGGTGGTGGGAGAAAGCCCTCAGGCTTCGGGGCCTTACACTGGTTGCATTCTGTTCTCCAGGCGAAGTTCTGGTTTCCACAACCCCTGCACAAAGTCACATCACAGCAGAAATCACCAAACGAACTAAGAAGCTGAACAAGCAGAGGACACTCTTAAGCAGGCACACACTGCACTTCCACCACCACAGGGTCCGGAGGCACAAAGCATTAAGAAGATCTGTCTATAGAAAAGCGCCTTGAGCATCAAAACCTCAGGCAGCAGTGCACCCCCGGAACCTGTGGGAGTAGACAGGGAGTGAGAGACCAGCGCCCCCACCCACGACAGCCATCAAGTTTATCATGAAGCTTCTTTAGGAAAAGAGAATCCAGCAGTCCTGTCCCAGACTGGGAATGGGGCGAGGAGGAGGTGATGTGACTAGTAGGGTATCAGTTTGCCATGAGAAGTACATACGGATTGGGACATTGCCAGTCCCCAGCTCGGTGTTGGACATTTCCTCCTCCAGAGGGATTCCCTCGGGAACCCCGTGGCCCCCTTGGGGGGAAGCCTCCTCTGTCTCCTCCACGGCCTCCCATGCGACCCATGGGTCCCCCAGGACCTCCTGGGCCACCTGGACCTGTAACGAGAAATAGCCTTCTGAAGACCAGCTTTGCTACAGGAGACAAACTCTTCTGCTGTCCAAAGGCATAGTTTAGATATCACAGCTTCATCCTCCCACCACCACAGCCTTTCCACACGTTATTTCATTTAGCCCCCACAACAACCTTATGGGATAATGAGACCAAAGTGGAATAAATGGTAGAGCTGACACCCAGGCAGCAAGGCTACATGGGGCTTCTAGCCTCCCTAACCAAGCAACCTATAATCTACATTTACTGTCAGCTCGTAACAGTCTAGTACTGACTCTACACACCCTTTTTTATGACTTCATCTTCTCTCCATCAGGAGCAGAAAGTATAATGGAAAAAAAATTTGTTTTTTGATACTGGGAATTGAACCCAGGGGCCTTAGTCACTGAGCCACACCCCCAGCCCTTTATTTTGAGATAGGGACTCACTAGTTGTTGGTCTCAAACTTGCAATCTTGTCTCACAGCCTCCTGAGTCGCAGGGATTACAGGTGTGTACCGCCACACCTGGCCCCAGTCCTTTATTTTATCTGCTTAGGGCCTAAGTTGCTGACACAGGCTCTGAACTCGTGATCCTGCTGCCTCAGCCTCCCAACACACTGAGATTTACAGGTGTGCGCCACTATACCCGGCTAGTAAGAAACTTCTACAGAACAGAAAAGTAGCTCAGAGGAAGTGTCCAGTAAATACCTCCACGGAGTGGTGGTGGCATCCCTCTGCCCTCACGGGGTGGCATGCCACCCCGCATGCTGTTCATTGGAGGCTTCTTTCGAGCAAGAGAGACTTTTAGTTTGCTTCCTTGAAAATCTTTTCCTGGAAAAAGATTAGCAGGATATCAGTGACCCACCAAACTCCAACTCTTTCCTCTCCTAAGGATTAGAAAAACTCTATTCCTTTTCCTTCAACCCATCACTTATCAAACTTGGCCATTCCCAGAAGCATCAAGACCACCCCTCCTGTGACCTCCCAGATTTTACCAATGAGGCCAAAAAAATGTTTCTTAAAGATACTTAGAAACCTCTCTACCCTGAAGAGAAAATTAGGAGGAGGAACATGGGCTGGGATCGTTGTACAACATAGGGTGAGAAGCAGTGATAAACAGCCAAGAGAAAAGCCAGGACTTTGATACTTTCAAGGTGTTTCCTCTGAAATGAAATCCCAGTACTGATGCAATGTCAAGGTCTTATTTAAACACACACAAATGTACACTGGCTAAGGTGTTTCTTTTTCCCTGGTGGTACTGGGGATGGAATCCAGGGCCTCCTGCATGTTAAGCTAGTACTCTACTACTGAGCTATACCCCCAGACCTAAGATGTTTGTTTTTTGAAGGGTTTCCTGTACCTTCTGATACTATCTGCTTAGGCATGATTTGGATTTTTTTTTTGGTACCGGGGATTCAACTCAGGGGTACTCGACCACTGAGCCACATCCCCAGCCCTATTTTGTGTTTTATGTAGAGACAGGGTCTCACTGAGTTGCTTAGCACCTCCCCATTGCTGAGGCTGGCTTTGAACTCGCGATTCTCCTGTCTCAGTCTCCCTAAGTGCTGGGATCACAGGCTTGAGCCACCGCGCCCAGCCTGAGGCTGGCTTTGAACTCGCGATTCTCCTATCCCAGCCTCCCTACGTGATGATTTGGATTTTTAATGAAAGTGCCTAAATATAAAGGAAGGCCCAGGGTCAGGGACTGGGCCCTCAAAGTTGGAGGTAGACAGGCAAACAGCTTCCTTTAGAAGCGGACAGTATACATGCTCTTATGGCTCTCCAATTTCTCCCTCCTTCCATGTCCTATAGTCATACAGAGGAAGACTACACTTATTGTCCACTAAACCTCAGATAATGATGTTCTAAAAGTACTCAACACCAGCAAGACCCCTTTTCTCCTCAAACCAACACATGCAACATCTGACCCAAGACTGTGTGTGTGCGTGAGCGAACCATTCAGAATCCAGTGAGCATATCCTACCATCAAACCACTCCACAGCAGCCTTGGCAGTTGGCGGGTCTTCATAGGACACTGTGGCATCACCTTTGGGCTTTCCTGTTTCCTTGTCCAGGTAGATGTGGATCATGGGTTGCCCAGTTCTCTTGTTCATCTACACACAAAATAGCACAGTTAGGATGTGACTGTAATATACTAATTTGGAAGGGAAAAGTCCATGTGAATTTCAGAAAAAGTACCTCAGACTTCCAAAAGTCAGTCATTTTCACAGGAAGACATATCTACTAGGATATTAGTCTATCTCTGAATTATTAGAATTAAAATTGATGCTGGGTATGGGCACACACACACGTAATCCCAGCAGCTAAGGAGGCTGAGGCAGAAGAATCTCAAATTCAGAGCCAGCCTTGGTAACTTAGCAAGACTGCTTCCAAAAAAAACCCCCAAAACCAAAACAAAACAAACAAAATGGGGGGCTGGGGGAGAGGGCCTGGGATGTGGCTCATTGGTTGTGGTTAAGTGCAAATGCCTTGGGCTTAATCCCTGCTACAAAAAAAGGACTATTTCCTAAGCATCTAAAACAAACAGGTACTTACATGATTCCCTGCCTCAGTGTGTTTTATCATAAAGACCAAACTAGACCATAAGCCCCAACAAGTTCTAGGCCCTAACAGGCATCTATCTAACGACTGTAGTCATCCCTTATTGTCAAGTCAGGTTTTCATACCATCACCTAAGACACAAGGAACTTCATCCTTGGGGCTGGATTGTAGCTCACTAATCGAGCATGTGAGGCTCTGGATCCCCAGTTCTACACAATACCCCTCCCCTAAACCCAAAACAACCCTTACATCCTTAAGTACAGCATATGGGATGTGAGTGTGCTACATGGATTCCTGACTAGGCCAGAGTTAGATGACTTATTCTTCAGCCGAGCACTATACAGAGTAAGTTTGAGTTCAGGAGCCACACTAAGTTTGACTACATTAAAACTTCTATTCATCAAAAGAAAATAAGGGCCAACTGAGGCTGTACTTCAGCAGGAAAGTACTTGTGTAGCAAGTGTAAGTACATGAAGCCCTGGGTTCAATCCCTAGTATTACAAAAATGGAGAAAAAAAAAGACAAACTGCAGGCTGGGGTTGTGGCTCAGTGGTAGAGCACTTGCCTAGCATGTGTGAGGCACTGGGTTCGATTCTCAGCACCACATATAAATAAATAAAATAAAGATCCACTGACAACTAAAAAACTATTTAAAAATAAATAAATAAATAAATAAAAGACAAACTGCAAGATGATTTTGAACAGATAAGGATTAGCATTCAGACAATTCCTGTAAGTCAAAGATAAGCAAAACTCAACGAAAACTCAGTGGGAGACACAGGTATTTCAAAGAGGATATGCAATTAGAACAATCTTAGTAGTAATCAAGGAAAAAGTGAATCAAAACCACATTCTCATTTTCTCATACCAGATTGGTAAAAAAGTCAGGGAGTTCCCAGTTGTGAGGATGAGGTGAATGTGGTGCAGAAATGCTGGCCAGATTCTAAAGAAGTTGGTCAACACTACAGTTATCTTGTGCAATTAGAGACATGCACACCTTAAGAACCAGCCCTTCCTCACCCAGGTAGAGCCAATCTTCATTATTTGTGGTGAATGTATGTGTAAATCTGCCTACTCACTA
This sequence comes from Geosciurus inauris, assembly GCA_004024805.1. Classification (NCBI taxonomy): domain Eukaryota; kingdom Metazoa; phylum Chordata; class Mammalia; order Rodentia; family Sciuridae; genus Geosciurus; species Geosciurus inauris. The sequence continues at coordinate 47,313 of PVHX01013972.1, read as the reverse complement.
AAACTGATGTGTAACCCCAAAATTGTTCCTTATGGCATTCTTGTAGTCAGGCATAAACATCATGGCAAAAACAGGTCTGATGTGCATCTTCCCTCCTGAGAGTGAATAGGATGATACGCTGCTCCCTGTTTTCAATTCTTGGTTATGTTCTCTACATAAAACATAAAATAGGGCTGGGGATGTGGCTCAGTGGTCGAGTGCTCCTGAATTCAATCCCTGGCATCAAAACAAACAAACAAAAACCTCAAAAACAACAACAAAAATCAAGTGTACATACAATAGCAAAACCCAGGCACCGGGTAACACAAGACATGTATAAGAATGTCTACTGGGGGGCTGGGATTGTAGCTCAGCGGTAGAGTGCTTGCCTCGCATGCGTGAGGCCCTGGGTTCGATCCTTAGCACCACATACAAAGCAATAAAATAAAGACATTGTGTCCATCAACAATTAAAAAATATTAAAAAAAAAAAATGTCTACTGGGGCTAGGGTTGTGGCTCAGCGGTATAACACACTGGGTTCGATTCTCAGAACCACATATAAATGAATAAAATAAAGGTACATCACACACACACACACACACACAAAGCATGTCTACTGAAGCAGTGTCTGTAACCTAGAAACAACCCAGCCATCTTTTTAAAGAATGTAAAATTCATCATGTACTTAAAACTATGTGGTATCTGCTATGCCACAAGGCCACATGATATACTTATGAGAATACAGAATTTCCAGAGTTCCCGAGATACAGACCTAGTTCCCCCTAAAAAATGGTTTTTCCTAGTTTCCCCCACCTCATTCCAGTAGCTGACTAAAACCTAGTCACCACAGTTCCCTTCAACTCATCATACTTCTGCCCCAGAAGCTCTGTCCTCCACTATGATGAAATACAGTCCCACTACAAGTTACAAGGTTATTTCTCATTTTTATCCCTGCAACCCTGTCCTTCTATTTATTTATTCTGTATGACATTCACCATCTAATGTATACTCATCCTTTTTTTGGGGGGGAGGGAGGGGAATGGGGAATTGAACCCAGGGGCCCTCTACCATTATTATATCCCTAGCCCTTTTTCAGACAGAGTCTCATTAAGTTGCTTGGGCTGGTTTCAAAACTTGTGATTCTCCTACCTTACCCTAAGTGCTGAAATTACAGGTGTGTGTTACGAAGCCCAGCACACAGATCTATTTTTACTATACATTCCTCACTAAATGTAAATTCCAAGTGTTTTTGTTTGTTTGTCCACTGATATAGTCTCAGTCCTTAGAATGGTGCTCACAGTGGTGCCTAATAAGCTTATGTGTGAAACAAAACATTACAGAAAATTTATCTGTAAGTGATGAGAATAAAATCCAGGCTGGAGGAGGGATAAAAGAAATTTAATGAGGTATAATGCCAAGCAATTTACAAAGTTATTAAATGCACAATTAACTGCCAGTGGCATACAATTGTAATGCCAGGGACTTGGAAGGCCGAGGCAGGAAGATTCCAAGTTCAAAGCCAGCCTCAACAACTTGGCAAAACCTTGTTTCAAAATAAAAAATAAAAGGAAAGGCTGGGGATGTGACTGGCTCTATGGTTAAGCACCCTTTGGTTCAATCTCTGGTACCAAAACAAAAAAACTAAACAAAAAATAACCACTCACAATTAACTGATAAATGTAAAAATGACCTGAAGTCATCAAATATGTTTGAACTGTGTTTTAGCCATTTCCTTCCTTGGAAAAAATGGCCGGCGAAGGGATTAAAAATGGGGACTGAACCCAGGGCCCAGCCTACCCCTAGGCAAGTGCTCTACCACTGAGCTACAGGCCAGGACCACTTTATTTTGAGACAGAGTCTCATTAAATTGCCTGGACTGACCTTGAACTTGTGGGTCCTCTTGCCTCAGCCTCACAAGCAGCTGCGATTATAAGCGTGTAACACTACATCCAGTTGGGAGCAGGGCATTTTAAGGAGTAAACCACAACACATCCAGAAAAGTCAGGGAATTTAGGAACAACTCTCAATTTCAGTTCAATTTTACATGTCCTGTGGTCTGAATTTCTGCCAGATCACCTGAAGTTATAAATGCTTTACTTACCTTAACAACCCCACATTGCTTAAAGAAGTCTGCCAGATCATCAAGAGTCACATTGTCATTTAATCCTTGCACATAAACTGCACTGTTGTCAGAGTCTTCATCAGGATCTACTGGAGGGCCTTTCAGAGAGAAGAAAACAGAAGAGTGTTACTGTCTTGTGTCGTCATAGAACTTCCAATTAATACTAACACCATGCATTTTAAGACAATCACAAGCAGATGAACACTATATGAAGGAAGCTCCAAAGTCCTTGGATAGCAATGATAGCATACTGATCTACCGGGCTGATGAACTCGAACTCATATAGGCACATACTTTTTTTTGGTACTGGGGATTGAACTCAGAGGCACTCGACCACTGAGCCACATCCCCAGCCCTATTTTTGTGTTTTATGTAGAGACAGGGTCTCACTGAGTTGCTTAGCACCTCCCTGTTGCTGAGGCTGGCTTTGAACTCGCGATTCTCCTGTCTCAGCCTCCCTAAGTGCTGGGATTACAGGTTTGAGCCACTGTGCCCAGCTTAGGCACATACTTTTTTTTGGTACCAGGGATTGAACTTAGGCGGACTTGACCACTGAGCCACTTCCCAAGCCATATTTTGTGTTTTATGTAGAGACAGGGTCTCACTGAGTTGCTTAGTACCTCGCCATTGCTGAGGCTGGCTTTTAACTCACAATTCTCCTGTCTCAGCTTCCCAAAGTCCTGGGGTTACAGGCATGCACCACCACCCCTGGCTTCATAGAGGCACATACTTCTGTGCCATTGATTTACCTATAAAGCACAACATAAAGTTTAAGAATTCAAAGTTACCTAGATCAAGATCTGGTCCTTCATCCATGGGTCCTGCCAATCAGGAAAGATCATATAATATATTATTAGTGCACGTCTTGCAAGCTATAAACCTTACAAACACACATAGCTATCTACTACACCACCATTTGATGGGGATCCATTAAATTCAAAATGACCCGCACTGCTAAAATGGAGCAGTGCCTCTTTAACATTGGTGAAAGGTTTGCTAGGGTTTGCTTTTTTCTTTGCTGGTTTGCTTCTAAACCATTAACCAAATACACTCAATGCTTATGTGCCAAATAAGTGTTAAATTTAAGTCAAAAATTTTCCTCCAAATAAACCAAATTTAAAAATTGTATTCTCCCCCATATTACAGAAGCAGTTGCTCAATACTTCAAGTTACCCTTTGTTTTGTAACCATAGTTTAACCTTATTACCCCTAAGACAATGCCGGCAGTACCCATTAGTCTCTTTTGCATAGATCATTTTTAAACCACTTAGGAAAGTAATAAAAAATTATAGTTTTCTAAAAACTGACTGTATTTTTTTTTTAACACTATCCATGGTAATACTCAAAAACTTACCACCAGGCTTATTGAAGCCACCTCGCTCTCCAGCGCTGCTGGGGGGATAAACGAAGAAATGAAGGCCTTTCCCTTTAAAAGCCAGTACCGCTCTGAGCCTTGGGGGGGCTCGTGGGGAAGAAGGGCACTGGCTAAACACATCTCCAAACAATGCATCTCTCTCATCTTGTCACTATGCCTTTCTTCAGGGCAGCTTGCTCAAATTTCCTTAATATACAACCTTGCTTGTCTGATTGTACACACCAGTGTGGCTGGTTCCTTTCATTTCGGGGGCTGGTATTAATAGTGCAATACTTGGCAAATTGGGGGGAAAAACTAGATCCCAAACACCCACCCCCATTAGTTGAAAAACCAGAATAGCTTGGTGTACAGAGGAGAAAAGCGGAGGCAACTGCTGTGATGAACCTTTCCATGTTCATAAAGGTGCACCCTCAACCTCTCCCAGGGGAGAGCCCTGGGCTTCCTAACAAGTCACAATATAATAAAGCAGGAGACAACCACATTAAATGCCTACAACACACATCAGAGGACGCATCCAGCCAATCTTCAGCATAAAGCCATACAGTTCAGGGCATTAATGGATATAACAATTGCTGTGAAAGGAGAATTTACAACAGATACCAAGGCTCATGGACTGGGGGTGCAACTTTATAGACATACTGGTTAAAAATAATAACTATGGCAGTATAAAATTACATATTCTAAAGAGGGAAGGGGAGAATATGAATCCAGCTTTTTTGGTTAGATTTTAAGATTAAATAAAGTCAGCTCCCCAGTGGGAGACCCTGAATTTTTTCTAACCAGTATTGCACCTTTAATACCTGAATATACAATTTCAAGCTGTTGCATGCAGCTTTGTTTCCTTTTTAAAAGTACACACCATAAAATGTTCTCTCTCTTTAACACAAAAGTTTACACTTTAATGTTACACAATTCTAGAGTATTATACCTCCTCTGGTTCATTACCAAACAACAAGTATGCAGTTACCAAAGTTACAGAAGGATTCCATTTATACAATGAATACATTTTGTTAAAAATATTCTATGTATATTTTTCCTCTCCATATGGACACCGTGTCTAGTCCCACTTTTCATTATGCTGCCGGCTGAGTACTGAGTACGGGTACTTTTTAAGTATTGAAGTGTATACAAGGCTCTCACTTTGTAACCTGTAGCATATAAATGCGACAAAGCATGTTAAAAAGTTTCCACGTTTAACAGCCAATGAAAATATCAAAATACTGAGGCAATGAAAAAGGGCATGTTAACAACATTGAGTGCCTTACCTGTAGAAGACACTGAAAACCATCACCACACCACAATAAAAAAGGGAGAAGGGGAAAACACCCCTGTCCTGTCCCCACAGGATCCATCAGACTGTTTCACAGCCTGTTGGTAAACCTATGGGGAAGGCTATGGTCTATGACTCCAGGAGAGACTTCTTATCCACAAAGAGGGACTCCCTACAATAGTAAATAGTCTAGCAAAATCAGTAGAATCATTACTTCTGGAGTATTAAAATGAATAAATTTGAAACTGTTTTTGAAATTGAAAAATACTAAGAATTCTAGGTGATCTGAGACGTGATGATAGTAATTTCAAGTGTCTATGTCTATTTTAAAACATCCATAAAGAAGTGAAACCTTTATAATGGAATATTCTCCAAATTGAAAGATTGATTTTATTTTAATAACCAATTATCCACGAATTTTTGCATGTTACAAAATGATTTTCTTCCAATAAAGATTTCACTAAAGACTATTTTTTTAAAGTTATGCAGAATACACAAAACAGTATTAACTACCTTTGATAGTAAAGAGATTTGAAGTTCAAAGATCATCATTTTACCTATTTAATTTTGAAGTCTGTTTCTACAAAAATTAAATGCTATTTGTTTTTCCTTAACACTGGCACCAAATCAAGTTTATACTTAATACATTCTGCATAACTTTTTTTTTTTTTTTTACTCGTTTATATAGGGACAGAACACACACAGAACTAAACCTTCTGATTATGTTAACCACCAACATTATACCTCACCTTTATCAAGTACAGACACCAGAAAGGGAAGAGGGGATGGGAGAAGGGAGGGGAAGGGCAGGCAGAGGTAGCAGGGTCATGTTATTCATCTAAACAAAGTTTTCTAAACCAGATTGTGCCATCAATCAAAATGGTCAAACCGATTTAGACTTTCAAAATCTCCAATGGGGAGAGAATCTATATTTAAATACATTACTCTGAAAAAAAAGTTACTGGATTTTTTTTGGTGTGTGTGTGTTCCAACTAAACTCTGTTTCAGGTGCACCTCAGGTCATAGTTTAAGTTATGGGACCAAGACCTTCATCATCCTGTTCAACGATTCTGAGTACAAACAGAACTTGGGGACAAACATTGTGAAAAACAGCTGCATTCCTTTTCTGCAGTATATACACCAGGTATTTCAAGACAACCATTCAGAGGCATTAGTTAAAAACTTAGGGTTGTTAGAAGGGTTGTGTGTGTTCCATCCCAAATCTATTACCCACAGAGGCTTTTCACCCCTGGAAACCATGAAGGGAACTGAAAGCTCTGGTTTCAAAACCATTCTTTGTTCTCCCCAACCCAACAAAGTATACTGGCAGGGAAAAAAGCAAACTGCCACTTAATATATGCCACAATGATGACATTTCCATGTTTTAGAAGATGGCTTGAGCTCAACAGATTGTCCATGGAAATGCAGAATAAATTTCTTATGTCTTTCAGTCCCTTCTTTCCACTGAAAATCCTATGGATGAAACAAAATTAGGTAAAAGGAGAAAAGGTTTGCTCTTACCCCATTCCACCGCGTCCTCCTCCCCGCCCACCTCTGCTCATGCCTCCACGATCAAATCCCCCTCTTCCCCTGCCCCGGTTATCAGGGCCACTCATGCTCCGGTTCTCTCCTGGTCCGGAAAATCCTCCAGACTCCTGCCCATAAACACCCATGCTACTGGGGTGGTCCTGTCGGAATGAACCTGAGGAAAGAGTCACATCTGTAAGCCATTGGTCAAGCATTTACACCACTGCCTGATGTATTTTCTCCTGGAATCACAGAACTTTAAATTGCAAAGCACTAACCAAAGCACCATGATAAAGTGCCTCTAATCAGTAGGCTATTTTTAATAAAACTACTGGTTTATCAAGGCTGAAATAACTTTGTATAGTTAAGCCTAGAACAATACACTTCTAAACAAAAAAAAAACAAAAAAAAAACCAAAACAACCCCTCTCTACACAAAATATAGTTTATAGAATCCATAATCTGTCTCCAAAATCAGCTTCTTTATATTCCAGAAACAAAAAGAAATCAGGTTTCTTGGGGTTTCACTATGTTGCTAAGGGCTGGGTTCTATTAAGTAGCACTAATCATTTCATCACAACAAAATACGCCCATGGATGGAATATTATTTAAAAAGACCCAAAATTCAGGTATAAATTAAATAAATTTGGGATTTAAAAAAAATCTTTATTTTGTGATAATGGGGATTGAACCCAGGGGTGCACCACTCCTAAATGACACTCTAGCCTTTTTATTATTTTTATCATTTCAAGACAGGGTCTTACTCAACTGCCCAGGCTGGCCTGGAATTTTTTTTTTTTTTTTTTTTAATGTCTTTATTTTATGGCTTTGTATGTGGTGCTGAGGATCGAACCCAGGGCCTCACGCATGCGGGGCATGCGCTCTACCGCTGAGCTACAATCCCAGCCCCCTGGCCTGGAATTTGTGATCTCCCCTGCTTTGGTAGTCACTGGGATTACAGGCATGTTACTATGCCTGGTCACTGTTTCTTAATCACTTTGGACTGGCAGGCCATAAGGAACGTTGGCTTCACTCATGGAATATAACCCGCCCAAACAGCAGGGTTAGCAGTCTACAACAGTTTTTCTGGTCTACTGCAGCCTCTTCTTTTTTTTGTTGCCGGGGATTGAACCCAGAGGTATTTAACCACTAAGCCACATCCCTAGCCCTTTTTAGTTTTTGAGACAAGTTCTTACTAAGTTGCTGAAGCTGCCTTTGAATTTGTGATCCTCCTGCCTCAGTCTCCTAAGCTGCTGGAATTACAGGTATGCACCAACATGGCTGATTTCTTTTTGGAAGCCATATTGAGACCAATTAAGCTGAAGGGGAAAAAAAGCACTGAAATCTTTATTGGGATATCTAAGCTGTTTGCAGAAATGTTATGCCCTAAAGAGGCATCCCGGATTCCGGAAATAGAAAATGGTAAAGAGTATTTCCCATGTTCAGAAATTCCAAGCACAAATCATTCTTATTTGTTTTTCTCTCTTTAGCAACTCACTCTGCTGCCCGTAGCTGCTGCTCTGTTGGCTATATTGACTTGGAGCCTGGCTGTAGGATCCAGTCTGGGGGGGGTAACTAGTGGGAGGCTGCTGCCCATAGCTGCTTTGTTGACCATAGCTACTCTGCTGTCCATAGCTGCTCGGTTGCCCATAGGTGTTCTGCTGAGAATAACTGCTCTGATCATAACTAGTCGGCTGTGTAGAGGAATAGCTGAAAGAAAAGGAAAAAAAAGTTTTAGGAAGACATCTTTTTACTTCCCCATGCCCTGAATGAGACAATCACAGGTATTCACAGATATCCCTAAAAAATGTAGTCATTTTCTTTTTTTTTTTTTTTTTTTTAAATATTTATTTTTTAGTTGTAGGTGGACAGAATATCTTTATTTTATTTTTATGTGGTGCTGAGGATCGAACCCAGTGCCTTATGCATGCTAGGCAAGCACGCTACCACTGCGCCACAACCCCAGCCCCCAAAAAATGTAGTCATTTTCTATATGTCAACAGTAGTATTTAAAATGGAAATTTTTTTGGTATCTAAAATAAAGGTTTTTTTTGGGGGGGAGGGGGCAGACGACTGGAGATTGAACTGAGGGGCATTTGACCACTGAGCCACATCCCCAGCCCTATTTTGTGTTTTATGTAGAGACAGGGTCTGAGTTGTTTAGCGCCTAACTGTTGCTGAAGCTGGCTTTGAACTTGCAATTCTCCTGTCTCACCCTTCCTAAGTGCTGAGATTACAGGCTTGTGCCACCGCGCCCAGCTTAGAATAAAGTTTTAAATGGGAAGGGGATAATAATTATTTTAACAGTTTATCTGTACATCTTTAAGAGTCTCCTCTTGGATCCTCCACCCCCATTTAAAACAACAGTCACATTCAATGATATTCAGGCAAATCTGAGAGTTCAGCTGCTTCTATATTAATGGAAGAATACGTACATGTGCACTCAGGACCTAAGACTTGACTCAATGAAAAATATGCTGAATAAAGTAGGAAAAGTGGGGCTGGGATTGTGGCGCAGTGGTAGTGTGCTCGCCTAGCACGCGTGAGGCACTGGGTTTGATCCTCAGCACCACATAAAAACAAAGATATTCTGTCCACCTAAAACTAAAAAATAAATAAATAAATATTAAAAAAAAAATAAAGTAGGAAAAGTGAACTTCAAAATTGCCTCCAACCATTCTCAAGTGATGAAAATGATTTTCTGAAGAGACCAGGCTGCTTGGTGGTGCAGTGTAAATGCATACGTATGTATGTAAGAGGGTGTATGTGTCATTCCAAAACAGTAGCTTTCCCTTGGAGAATATTCAAAAGTGCTCTGTTATAGTTTCAGCCTTTCATGTTGTCTATGACATCTGGAAATCAGTTAAAAAAATAAAAAGATGAATAAACAATCTTCAAAATGAAGGCACCATATGAAGATCAGCTAATTGTATTAGATCAATATGACAATTAGAGGCAAAAACACTAACCAAAGATAACACTCTTTTTTTTTTTTTTAACACAATACCTTTATGTATTTATTTTTATGTGGTGCTAAGGATGGAACCCAGTGCCTCACACATGGTAGGCAAGAGCTCTACCACTGAGCTACAACCCCGGCCTCCAAAGATACATTCTTGCAACAAACATTTGATACTGGGTCTTGCTATGTTGTTAGGCTGGGCTGAAACTCAAACTCAAGCGATCTTTCTGCCTCAGCCTTTGAGGTATGTGCCACTGGGCCCAGCTTGCATTTAAACTCTTGATGAACCATGATAATGTGTGTTAAATGAAGTTTCTTTTATAATGTCCTGCACTTTACCCACTGTGACTGCACTGGCAAAGATGGCTTCTGTTTATATGCTTCATATTATTTCTGCTTCTCATCCTTCTGAGAACTAAAGAGGAAAATTAAAGGGGAGAACCTATAGAGGTTTTTATCTGTATTTAAAGAAAATAGTTATTAGCTGTCAGGACTGCTATGAGAAGTGAGGTCTGAGGCTTGACTATAACTTTGTATATTCAGAGTTAACATTGGAAAAGTCAAGACTACAAACTTTACCCGAGGAGGCCAAAGTGAACTGTTCAAAAACTTGGTAGGGGTGGGGGACAGACGGATTTGTTGTTCCACTAGGTCAATGACCACAAGAAAGAGACTGACCTGGTAGGAGGATAGGATGGAGGCGCGGTAACTGGCTGCATGGGGTAGCTCCCAGGAACCTGGGGATAACTGTAGTTACTCTGTCCGTATCCTAGGCTGGGCTGGTTATAACCCCCTGTGCTAGACTGAGGTTGACTAGTCTCAGCGGGCTTGTTACCATCCTGTGGTCTAAAAGGAGAGATAAAATAGAATTTGTTCTTCAATCACAAAACTCTTAGATAAGAAAGAATTCTACAAATCTATAAAAAATATGCAAAGTTAGGATTGAACTCGAGAATACACAGAATAGTAAATCATATCAAACCCAGTGCTGCTCTGATTACATCTGCTTAAAGACACAAAGGAAGAGTAAGAATTAATCATATATAAGAGATAGCAATTGCCCCATTCATTCTACACTAACAGCTATAAACGGCAGGTTCAATACTGTGTGGCCAATTTAAGTGATCTAGGAAGGGATGTGGTTTAAGAAAATACTTTTTCTCAAAGTGAACTGTTGGAAACAATATATTTTAACAATAACCCAAGTTTTAGATTAGAGTTAACATTTATAAATCCGTGGCATTATACATTTGGAAAATCTCCAAGTTAATGTTTCTCACTTATTAAGAACAGACTGGAAAAATCATTTCCTACCTTGGGAAATTAGGTAATAAATTAATCAAACCCTGCCTTAAAGTCTTCATAATGGAAAGAAAGATCAAGATCAGTAAGGCAGGAAAGTGGATGTAACCCCATCTCCTTGTGCTCAGACAAAATGGGAAGTACCCCTGACAAATGGTGAAAATCAACCTCAATTCCAAGGAAAAAAACCAGGGTTTTCTACTACCTCTTAACCCTAACAGTTCACACCAAGGATGTTGCAGAGTGAACTAGAGTTATTTTAAGCAAAGCCCAAAGAACAAGTAGGCAGACCAGAGAGGATGCAGAAGTACCAGTTTCTCCATTGAGCTAAAATGCATCACAGGCTCCCTCTTTCCAGTGGAAAAGGGAGTAAATGTCACCGGTCAAGAGAGAGGCAGTTGCTTTAAAGTGATAAAAATTGAAAACCCAAGAAAAAGAGGAACCAGAAAGAACGACTTATCAAAAACCAATGCATGTGTTATACTCTCCAGCTGTGGCTTAGATATACCATTACATCAAAAGGGACTTTGCACATTTGATAACATTCTGAAATGCCTGGGTCGACTGAAATAGGCTCTTCTAGGAATCAGCTGGTTAGTTTAATGTAGTCACTTCAGACTGTCTAGCAAGCGTAAACTACCAAGTAGCTCTGATTAGTCACTGTGCATTTTAGAAGTAATTTCACAAGTGTTTGTCAGAGCTAATTTCTTACCTCTAAAACAGACAAAAAATCTAAGATATAAGTTACAAGGTGATCTGCTATTTATTCCCTAAAAAAACTTCATCCAAATCAGAATTAAGTGTTCCTTCAATACTGTATCCAGAAGTCACATAACAGCCTCCTTCAACCCCCCAAAGTAGGTTCTGAAAACAGACAATCTATTGAATGACATTTCTCATTGTGGCCCTTGGACAGTGCCTTCACTTCTAAGTGGAAAATACCTTTGTGCTGTGTTCTAGCACACTAGTTACCATAATAACTGTAAGAACACAATGAACACTTAAATATGTGACAGTAATCATTAGAAGGGAACTAAGTCACAGATTCTGTAAGTGTACAGTTGCTTTCCCTATGAAACCTGAGGCTGATGTACCTCAAGAGGTAGGAGTAGGTGAGTGTACCTTACCTTGTAGGTGCGGTGGCTGCTGGCTGCTGCCCATAGCCAGGGTAAGCAGGCTGAGTGCCATATGCAGACTGGGCTGCATAGGAGGCCTGGGTGGTGGTGACCGTAGCGGTGGTGGTGTCATAAGCACCAGTGCCATACCCCTGGACAGGCTGGCTGTATGCCTGGGGGGCGGTTGGGGTAGTATAACCTAGGACAAAGGAGAGCTGGGTGAGATTTTCTGGCCTCCTCAGAGGTCTGCCTAGACACTTATAAAGAGAAAATCTGTAAGCCACCTACTTTAAATCATCACGTCCCTTTAAATATTTCCCTGCAGCAAGATTAGTAAGAAACCAATATTTGAAGCCTAAGTTCTCTAAAAGTATCCAGTTCTCTAACTATCTCATTTGCTTTAAAATACAATCTAACGGGGAGAAAGTATGCTGCACAAAAATCGATGGCTTCCTTCTGCCCCCTCTTGAATACATTCAACATCAGAGAAGCCTGCTTTTTGCTGATTTTGCTAGCAAGCCTCCTTAACTAAAAAACTTAAGTACCTCAAAAATCCCTCAAGCAGGAAACGATTCAGGTACTAGTTTAAGTATTTAAAACAGTAATTTTAGGAATTTATTTAACTACTTTTTTCAGTCCCAAACACTGCACCACGGACTGTTCATTTTATTTAGGGAAACTGGAAATTCTAGAGAACGCGTGTTTTATTTTTAGTGGAAGATGTTAACATTTGAATACTCTAAGAACTGCTATTTATGTTTCAGGTAACAACTAAAAAACAATTATCAGGACTATGTTTGGAAATGGCGTATGAGTAATAAAGATCATACTACACATTATGTTTACTAAACTTAAAACAGATTATCCTATTTAACTTTTTGGATAAATCACTTCTTTTTGGTATTGGAACCTAGGGTGCTTTACCACTGAGCTATATCCCCAGGCCTTTTAAAGTTTTAATATGTAAAATGAATCTTGAATCGACTGCTTATTTTAGTTAACACTTAGGGCCTTAAGCTACAGTTAGAATAAAGTGTCTTCACCAAACACACACACAACGTACCAGCCAAAAACAAATTATCAACTACCACTTATTTTGTGTGTGTAGTGTTAGGGATTGAATCCAGGCCTTCATGCACACTTAGGCAAGCACTCGACCACTGAGCCACATCCTCAGCCCTATTTTGTGTTTTATGTAGAGACAGGGTCTCACTGAGTTGCTTAGGGCCTCGCCATTGCTGAGGCTGGCTTTGAACTTGCGATTCTCCTGTCTCAGCCTCCCAAAGTGCTGGGATTACAGGCATGCTGCTCCACCACACCTGGTTGCCCCTCAATTTCTTTTTGTACAATTGGCACATCGTGCAGCACAAAGTGTAATACTTTCTTCTCTGTCCCAAACATTTATAGAAAATTCTGAAATTACATACAGTAACTTCCTTGTAAAAAGCATTGAGTGGAAAGGTATATGAAATGCTACTTCATAAAATCCCCAAACGGTAAAGTTTTTTAAACTGATGTGTTCATCTGAATTTTGTTTTGTTTTTGTAGTGCTGGGCATAAAACCCAGGGCCTTCTGTGTGCCAGGCTAGTACTCTACCACTGAGCTATATCCCCGTCCCTGCATGTTTAATTTAAAAGCTCTTTGCATGGGCTGGGATGTGGCTCAATGGCAGAGCACATGCCTAGCATGTGAGGCTCTAGGAGCAGGGGCGGGGGAATCTTTGTAACAGTCCTAAGGTCATTTATTCAAAATTAACTAGAAACTAATTCCATCTACCCTACACTCTCACAGATTTCCCCTTACTTAATGATAAACATCTACAAGATTCACAAGAAAAATTAAAAAGAAAAAAACTAAAATCGATCAGGGCAATGAACTATGTCAAAGTTACACAGCAACAGAGCCTTGTAGTGCTAAAGATTATAGTCACTGAGTTAATCAATAATTTTTAAAAATTAATCTGTAGTACCCACAAGCAGCCAAGCAAAATAGCCAAAACTCAACAGAGCAAAATGATTTAATGACAACAAAAAAGACCAACAGCAAAAACGACAACACATCAAATGACTTGAAGTAAAAATATAGTAAGAAACATTACATAAACCAACCAAAGTTTTTGTTCAACCTCAACAGTAAAAATCAGTTCAAGCATTCTATATGAATTAAGTAACTGAGATGCATATATAGCCCCTTTCTTCTGAAGCTTCATTTGGAAAAAATCATAGAACCAATGCCTTTTACATGCAAAGGGAACATGGGGCATAGAAAAAAACAATTAAGTAGGTTTGAACCCATTTAGATTAGTTAATTAGCTCTGTTCAGTCATAGCTCATCAGGTTTAATTTTGGCTCCTGTACCTTAAAAGTTGCTGACAGGATTGAGAGGTATAAAGGGTACCCTACAGACTATGAAGTCTATACAAACATTCCTTTTTACTATTGAATGCAATCTCTGGGTTGTCAAAGCCACTGGTTTATATATTAGAACATCCTACACTTTATGGGCCCACAATCACCGTGGGTTTTTCCCAATCAACGACAATGTAAATGCATGGCTCTAAATAACATAGCAGACTACTACTTTGCTATAAATAACTTTTATCTTCAAGGATTCCAAAGGCTAGATTTAAGCCATTGTTTATTTTTACATCATATTTTTAAAAAAATAACAGCTTAAAAATATGTAAAGATTTCAAAATTTTTTGCTTTAGAAAAATCTAAAATGCATAGTTTTAGTTTCAGCTCTTTCCATACAAAGTTTACATAAACTTCCCACCAAATGCATAACACTGATACTTGATCAGATAAATGACAGGTTATTCTTTCCTCTTACTAGACCATATATAATTTGGAGAACTGAAAATAGTTGAAAAGTAATTTTTACATCTTTTTTTTTTAAATATTTATTTTCTAGTTGTAGGTGGACACAATATCTTTATTTTTTTTTTAATGTGGTGCTGAGGATCGAACCCAGTGCCTCCCGCGTGCTAGGCGAGCACGCTACCACTGCGCCATAACCCCAGCCCTACATCTATCTTTCTTATACTAAAACCTTGTATTTCTTTTTAATTTTAATTTTTCTGGTACCACGGGTGCGTAACCACTGGGACACATCCCCAGCCCTTAAAAAAAAAAAAAAAAAAAAAG
>PVHX01013972.1:0-32414 GCA_004024805.1 Geosciurus inauris | reverse complement strand
ATTGGGGATAGAACCCAGGAGTGCTCAACTACTGAGCTATCTGAGCTATATCCATCACCCTTTTTGAGACAGGGAACGTCTCCCTAAGTTGCTGAGGCTGGCCTCAAACTTGCAATCCTCCTGCATCAGCCTCCTGTGTTGCTGGGATTATTCACATGTAACACCATAACTAGCTATCAGACTTTTCACATACTCCACTCAGGACATAATTTATTCTAATTCTTAGAAGTTTTTTTCTTTTAGCTTCTTGGATTATTATTATATGGAATACTATTATATATATTTAAGACATACTAGGGATTAAAATAAGTTGTAACATTTGAAACAAAACAATGTGTCTGGACTAGAAACAAACCAACACACAAACATGATACATGCGGGGGTGGCAATCTGCTCCTCTAAATAAATCTAATCATGCAACCTGTCCCTCAAGGAACGGGGAAATCAGCTGGTGAGTAATCATCTGAAATACCTTTGGGAAGGTGAACAATTATTATTAAGACTTGACAAAAAGTAATGTTAAATAATAAAACCTTTCCCAAAATCATATAAAGAAAAGGACATGGATCTGCAAATGGCACCTGAAGCATTTTCTTCATTAGCACCTTTTTGTGTGTGATGTTAGAAAGTTTTAGGGTTAAACAAATGAAAACACCTAAAAGGGTTAACATTACAGGGTTAGACAAGATGGAAAGCATTTCCCATGCAAGAATGAGCAGGATAGTCAAACCTGTACTGGTCCCTTCTACTGTGGAAAGCACAAAACAAAAAGTAGAGGGTACACTATCAGATGAAGCAAACAGATGGGAAAACCAGTTTGATTTTTAAGCAACTCAGTTTCACAAGGCTCATTCTTATTCAGTATTAGCATTAGCACTATATTTTACGTAGTCTCCATTTTGTTTTGAGATTACTCAATACAGTGTATAAAGTTAAAAAGTTCTTTTCTCCCTCAGAATTCATCCCACCCGCATTCTTTTAGACATCCCTCAAAGAGAATTTAAGAAAGCGAAAAAGAAAACAAAACAAAAAAACTCCTCCTTAGAATAAAAGATCCCCAGATGCCAATGTAAGGACCAGGAAGTGCATCCAAGAGTACGAGTAACAAGTCTCTTAGCAAATGCCCTAGCCATTATGACCCCCAAACCTCTCCAAGGCAGGCCTTACCAGTGGGAGGCTGTCCATAAGAAGTTGCATATGCGGTCTGCCCATAGGTGGCAGTGGTCTGAGCCTGGGTATAGCTGACATCAGTAGGCTGTCCGTAAGTTCCATAGCTTTGTTGCCCATATGCCTGCTCCAAAGAAAATACATGAAAAAACTTCACTTATGAACCCCATATTTTAGCAATAAATAAATGGATAGACTTTAATTTTCTTAGTTTGATAAAGTTAACAAATTTCCTGATAATTAGGCAAAACCCCAGTTAACTATAAAGGAGGTCAACAAGACACTCTCAAGGGAAGAACAAAAAGGGAGGGCACAGATGTGTAATTGCCAGCACTTGGTGTAGCTAGTTTTAGTAACTGGAAACAAATATTAGGAAAACAGAATGGATAAAGAAATCAAGATGAAGCTAAAATCTGTCAATTTTGAAAACCAGATTTTCAGTATGATCCAAAGATTAAAACTATTATAATATTGCAAAGACAATGAATGAGAACACTCTATGTTTTTATGGTTAGTACATCAATAATCTTTAAAGCCAGCAAGGAATGAGCTGTTCTTTCAGATATTAACATGATCTTATTGTAGGTTTGTTCAAATAACCAGTTATGTAAGATAAGTCAGAGATATTATATTCTGCCTGTCCTAGAATGCGTCCATGGCAGTTATTAGTATCCATTTTAAGGCATAGGCCATTTCAGAATTTGAGGGCACTGGAAGACTATCCTCTAAGTTTTTAGACACAGACATGTATTGGAAAGAGCTCAAGAGCTCCTCAGACAGGCAGCCAGGACCTTTAGAGCTGACCCCACTACTTACAGTGCAATCATTTGCAAGTTACTTAGTGTTTACACACTACAATTTTCTCATTTGCAAAATGGTCCTATCATCATCTGCAGAACCGCTATGGTAATTAAGTTAAATAAATTCAGACATAATAAAAATATAATAAGACCAAGCATGGAAAAGGGTCTCTAACTTGAGAAAGGATAAAATCTAGAAAGTCACTGAAAGCCAATCCCCAACTTTGGGATGGTATCATTTATGATGCAGAATGGAGCCCTTTGTACTCCAATGAGAAAGTTCAAAATTTATGAATTTTTAATGATTACACAAAAAATACTATTGCTGTTTCATGTTACTCTTACTCAATTTTTGAAAAAGATCTGTTAGCTACTGTTTTAACGGCCAATAGAAACATTTTACTTGGAAATGCAGTTACACATAATCATCTCAAAAATTACCTGGGTGGTCTGTGCATATCCTTGAGTTGGCTGGGCGGTGTAAGCACTGTAGCTGCAAAAGAATTAAATGCAAGAACTGAATCTAGAACATTTTTATTCCATTACTATATCTTCTACAACTATAGGAGGCTCCATACTCTAAAAAACATTAATCACAGACAAAATACCACAAAAACTGACTTACCCCTGCTGGGCTGCAGCTTGGCTGTAGGTACTGTAATCTAGAGGAAACAAGGAGAGAAAATAAAGTGTAAAGTCAGTAAAGAGAAGATGAAAGGAAAAAAGAAGTGCAAGGAGTTCAAGGTACCAAGAACCCTAAACTATTTAGAGGAAACTGACACACTGACACAGATCCAAATGAGTACTTCTTACTTCTCAACACCAACCAAACCAATTAAGTCTAAGTAAGTTAAACTCAAAGTTTGATTATGGTGCTACCTTATGAGATCATGATCAGCTGATTTGGCAAGAATACTCTGCATGTTCTTATGACCATAAACTCCCTTTAACCACAGGCTATCATTTCAAATGCATGATCATTCTACGGCTAATGGAGGATCAGAAGTTTTACCTTCATAAAAAAAGAAAAGGGAGTATGCAACTGTATTACAATGTTTAACACCAGACTGATTACATTAGCAGTTTCACCTTCCCCAAAACTAGTTTTTCTATCTCCACACCTTGCTTTGGCAGAAGGGTGAGACCAACCATAATTCCCTAGCACAATGTTACCAAAATGGAATGGCAGAAAACAAGGGGATAGTTCATTACAATCTAGTGTTTTAAAGAGTCTGATGACTGTGTTAGGGCTACATCTGTATAGCAACTCAAAAGCTAGATAGATCTAGTATAAATCCCAATGCAGTCAAGTTAAGCAGAATCCTGAAAACTGGCAAAGAGGAGAAAGCATTTAATCTGCCAGGGAACAATTTGGTTTTAGATAACATTAAAACCCAAAGTAATTTGGAAAACATTTTAAAAAATAGCTACAAATTTTCTTCTTTCTAAATAAATCCTCCTATAATTTTTCTTTCCGTAGGAAATTTACAACATCAAAAGGGACTAAAGACTCTGGCCCACTGAGGTTCTGCAGTGAACAGCAAATGAAACGGCTAAGTTTCCACAGCACTACTGAATTAAAGTTACATAAGTGTAGGTGTTCTCTCTTCCTAAAGGCAGCTATCGTAATTATCTTAAATTCTGCCCAATTCTTTCCTCTCCACAATACATATCCTGTTCCATGCTTGAAGACAGTACTGTCATTAAGACAGAAAAAAGGGGTCCTTTCTTTTCCAGTTAGAAAGTAGTCCCTCATCCAAAAAGCAACAGTTGACGTCCATTCTTCACGGAGGAGTTCTACCCTACTCCATGCAATCCAAAGACCATCTCACAATCTCCTGACCTCAGAGAACTTTGCTGAATCCATCTCCTTAAATTGGCTTGTCTACCTCTGCACTTCACTTAACTACTTTCCTTCCTCACCTTAACACAGAACCTTGAATCATCAACATTATCAAATCAATTGCACAAAAGATAACTATAACCAAAAAGACCTGATCTGTTCAAGATAATCTTAAGGCATTTTCAATAGCACTACGTTATATTCTTTACAGGACCTGTGAAAATTAAGTGTAAATCATTCCTTCCATATGGCATTCACAAAATAAATATACCAATGAAGCATCTAAAACCAAACATTTCAACCTACATTTTGCTGAGGTTTCTGTAGGAGAAATGATTTAAAATCAATGACATGTAGTTCAATGCATATAAGACTTTTACACAAGAGCAATTATGTAAAGCATAAAATCGGCAAAGCTGATATGGAACAGCTAATGACCTCAGATCAGTGTGAAACCAGAAGACTTGCTCCTGTACGGTGGGAGCAAATTTTGTTTCATGAGAACTTATGTTTATCTACCTACAGCACACAAACATCATATGGCCTCAAACATGCTACAGTTACACACTGATCAAATTATTTAACAACTAGTTGTGTTTGTTTTTAATCCCCAAATGCACAGTTGAAGACTTCACTAAAAATACAACACAGGCTGAGAAGGGCTGAGATGGGGGATGGGGGCCCAGAGTGCTGGCAATGTTCTATTTCTTGTTCTGAATGGTAGTTAGGGTTTGTACTGTCAATCAGCTGAAATGGACATATGATGCAGGTAACTTTACTACATAAGACTTAAGAAAGGAAAACATCTAGCCATTACCCAAAACAGTGGCTTAGATACTTTAGGGCTGTCACGACCCAAACTGTAGAGATTTAGAGCTTCAGATTACATAAGGCATTGAAGTCAGCGTGGGTCAACTTTGTTGGGGCAGATATGCTTTTGCTATAAGGTCAGGAGGGCTCAATAAACTTTTAAAAGGTCCAGCATACATACTCCTACATTTTGCAGGAAAGGAACCTAAAGTGCAGATAAGTTATGTTATTCCCCAAAGGTCCCCAGAAGGGCTTAATATAGTGTATCTTCGAAAACCACACCTGCAACTCTACTACATGTATTGGAAAAAGGCATGTCCAGCAACACAAAAACTTGAATGCACACATTGGGCCCCCTCAGGCTTTAGGAGGCAGGAAGAGGGTGGAAAGGCACCGAGGAAACCATTTCCCACCAGAACGTCTTGGAGCATGGTACCTCTTGTAGGGACACTCCTGGTAGCCCGACACCAAACGCCAACATTTACATTTTTCCTGAGCACACAGATGGGGAGAGTTCTTAAATTGTCCTTCACTTACAGAATCCCAGAGTCTTTCCAAAGTAAAATTCTGAAAGACCCAGAGTTTCCTTTCCCTCTCATCCTACCCCCCACCCTTCCTCTAAGGCCTGGAATCCGGCCGGCTTAAGAATACCCCTCGAGGCCAAAACGCTCGACATAGCCAATAACCCTGGACTAAAGAATCGAGAGGCAGCAAACTGCAGGTGAAGGCTAGTCTACCCTCTCAAACACTCGAGGCAGTCAGTACAGACCACCCTACCCATCATATTCTAGAGTTCTCACCCTGGGCTTTCAAAGTTCACTAAGCGCTGCTTTCCCTCCCGCCCATCAGCCCACGAAATAAACAAGCCTGGCGAATATAAAAACGTGCAAAGCGATGGCTGAAGCATAATTCAAATGTCGGCTCGGGCTTTTTTTTTGTTGTTGTTCCTCTTCGATCAAAGAGGCCAGAAATTTCTTTCTGGTAGAAATTCCGGTCTCCTGATCCAGGCTGGCCTTATTATAAAACCGATCTCCCTCGACGGTGGCTGAAAAGGGGCCCTGGGAAGCCACTTAATTGCTTTTGCGGGGAGGAAAGGAAGTAGAGTTAACACAAAACTATAAACACTAGTTAAGTTCAAGGGAGCAGCAAATTGGGGGGCTCTGAAGGCAGGGGACATTCCGCGCAAAGGCCGAGGGGGTAGAAGTTGTGCTCGGGCTGCAGCCGCCCAGGCGCGCAGCTCGGCAGCCCCGGCTCGCCGGGCTGAAGGATGACGGGGCTCGCGCTCATTAGCCGGCGCCCCTCAGCTCACAAATCGGCGAGGGCTTTTTTGTTTATTTGCTTTTCTCCCCGGGTTTCTCCGTGAGAAGAGTCGCCCTCGAGCTAAGGCCGCCTCCCCGGGACGGGAGGGGGTCACGAGGGCAGCGGGCCCGCGCCGTCTCCAGCCCCCCTCCTCCGGGGTGACAGGCTCGAGGACGGCCGCGGACCCCCCTTCACGCGGGGCCTCCGAGGCCGCAGGCCCCGCCCACGTGGCCGCCGGAGCGCGGGGCCTGACGACCGCCACACAATGGAGGCCAAGACGGGCCCCGCGCGCCCCCGCTGCCGCGAGCCCCCCGCGCGCCGCGGGAGCCGGAAGGTTCCAGAACCGGCCCACCCGGTGGGGGGAGGGGAGAAGACGGGACCGCGGGGCCCCCCCCCCAAACTCGTCGGGCCGTGGCGGGTACCTCCAACCCCTCTCGGCAACTCCACTCAGTCATCTCGGCCACCCTCAGAGAGGAGAAGCCCTTAGATCGGGCTTCCCGACCGTCGCCTGCGCGACCGCAGTTCCACCACACTTACCCGTGGACGCCATTTTCTCTCCTTCCTCCTCGTTCTCTCAACGTCCGTCTCCCTCTCGCTTTCCCTCTAGGCGCCGCACTGCGCAGGCGCGAAACTCGCAACCTCGGGCGCTACCATCGGGCCAGGCCACGGGGGTAGGGGAAGAAGGAATAAACCACCGCTTTCTCGATCTTCACGCCCGAAACTGTTGTCCCAATCTTCTCTTAAGAGCGCCGGACGTGACGCGGGAGCCAAAATAGCACCGAAGGGGCCGGATCGGTGGTGAACCGGTGTCAGTATCAAACCAGAGCGATTCCCCGCACGAGGCTAGGTCGTTCGCAGTGGTTACGTCCGCTGGCTCAAGGGACTGTCTCTGAAGAGTCTGCCCTGGAGGGAAACGGAGGCCGGCGGGAGAAGCTGGGGGAAGGGATCAGGGCCTAGAACAACTGCTGACTAATCGGCGGGCAGCGGGGGAGGGGGAGGGGGTGCGCTTTGGCCGGTCGGCCGGGGTCACGCGCCCTCGTGCGCGCACGATGGGTTTGGAGCCCCTGGGCCTCTGCCCCGAGCTTGAGTCCCGACTCCCAGCCGGGGGGCCCCGCCCGGCCCGCCGGTGTGGGGGGCGTGCTCCGCGGTGAGTACCTCGGACGCGTGGCCTGGGCCGGCGGGGGAGGGGACCGAGGCCGGTCAGCTGGGTGGGTCACCCCGAACGCCTGGCCGGTCCCCGAGGGCCCTCCCCCCAGTAACGGTCGGGCTTGAGAAGGTCCTTTAATCATCCCTCATCCAATACCCTTGTCTTAACAGAAGGGGAAACTGAGGCTGAAGAAAATTGAGTACTTCTCCCAAAGTCACAAAGCCGAGTTTGGCCCAGACTCTAGGATACCCACCAACCCACTCTGTCCACCATCCGGAAGAACCTTCCCTGTCCTTGACTTCCCATTCTGTGCGCCTGGCTTCCCTATAAGGTAGGCAGGACCTTGGGGGTGCTCAGCCCCATTTTGTAAATTGATGAAACAGGTCCAGAGGGCTCAAGAAGTCCCAGTTCTATGCCCATGCGCAAGTCCTTCTCCCTTGTTAAGGTGCCCAGGAGCTGAATGGTTGTGAGGGTGAAAAAGGAAGTTTGCTGCGACCTTAGACTCTACCCCAGGCAAGGCTGTCACCTGCCCACTTTCCCAAACCTCACTCCAGTCTCTTAGGTGGGTGCCTGTGCCCAGTGCAGAGCAGGGATCACCCTAAATTCCTGAACAGAACTGGGAGCCAAGTTAGTGTTTCTTTTAGTGAACACATATAAAGCACCAGCTGAGTGCTGGGACTACCCTGGTGAACTTGGGGATAAGAGGAGTATCCTGTGAATTCAAACCACCTTCCTAGGGAGGCATGCCAAGCTGTGCTCATAAGATCGGACCTATGATGTGGGGACTAGAGGAGGAAGGACATTTGAGCTGGGTTTCAAAGGGTGAGTAGGAGTTTGAGTGTTGGAAAGACATTGCAGGCAGAGAAGCTTTCCTCATTTTCCCTGTAGGAGCTGGTAGATGCAGAGGCTGCCCTTGGCAAGGAAGCCGACTAGGCAGCCTTCTTGTCTCTCTGGGATTTGCTTTCTTCTCTGAATCAGCTCAGTAGGCTTCCTGAGATAGAGGCCTGGCCAGGGATGAAGGGGCTCTGGCAGGGCCTGTAGGTCAGGCTAGATGTGATGGAGGAACACAGGGGAGAAAAATGCTTTCCTTTGTGGGCAGGGACTGGCCACATTTGGAGCCCAGAGCTTGGACCGGAGAAGCTTGAGCAACCTTCTTTCTTGAGGCCCTCTTTTGGGCCAGTTGGTAGCTGTATATGCATCCCATAGTTAGTGGGGGTGGCTACAGTTATTGAGCAGGAACTGTAGGCTGGAGCCTGCCCTTGCCTGTTCCTTTTTCTCATCATACTATGAAGAAAATTTCTTAATTCCCATTTCACAGATGAGAAAGGGAAGGCTCAGAAGTTGGGAAAGTTGCCCAGAGTCTCACAGCAGAGATGGAACAGATACTGAGACTTTCCTTTGAAAAGAGGGGTTGGGGCCAGGAAGCTGTGCTCAGGGCTAGGGAGGAGGAGATGCCTTAGTCCCAGGTCATTTTGTATGGCTCACAGTGTGAGACTCTTGTTACACCTCCCCAATCTGCCTGGGGCTGGCTTTGACCCCTTTGTCAAGGGCAACTGAGGCCATCTGGAACCCTAAGGCTGGGTAAAGTGGAGGGGTAGTGAGAGGAAGGTAGCAGCCTGAGGGAACAAGGAAGCAGAAGGCAGCTAGCGATGACCCTGAATGTGCCCTGGGGGTTGTACCCCTCTTTTTGGCTGTTCAGGGCGCCAATTAACTTTCCTGGCCCTGCACCTCCCATCTGAGATGATTGTTCAGGGCCCATCTGGACTCAGGACCCCATGTGTGTCCCTGCCCATCCTCACACATGGGCAGATAGAATGGGAAGATGGATAATAAGCATATAGGTTGAGGTCTGGGCTCCACCGTGGCCAAGCTGCTGAGCCTGCCTCTTCAGCCTTAGTTTCCACCTCTATAAAATGAGTCTGGTCAAGTAGAGGGAGTCAGTGAGATAAAAACCTGCAATAGTAATTGTTGTTTCCATTACCTCCACAGCACAGAGCCCCAGGATCACCCTTGACCTTCCTCAGCCAAGCTATGCATGCCAGGGACCCCCCTGGCCTACTGTCTCCAGCGCTGCCTCTTGCCTCCTCTGTCCTCATGCTGCTGATGAGCAGCCTGTGGCTGGTGGGGGCCGGCCCCAGCCTGACCCTGGCCCCGGAACTGCTGCTGGACCCCTGGCA
Organism: Geosciurus inauris; assembly: GCA_004024805.1. Taxonomy (NCBI): domain Eukaryota; kingdom Metazoa; phylum Chordata; class Mammalia; order Rodentia; family Sciuridae; genus Geosciurus; species Geosciurus inauris. The sequence goes on along the minus strand of PVHX01013972.1, from coordinate 23,171 downwards.
GGGTGAGGGCCAGCCAAGTGGACTAGGAGGAGGCTAGAGACTTGCTGCAGGGCCTAAGACCAGTTGATGGGAGACGGGAGCAGCATGGTTGTACAGGGATGGGACCTAGTGCTCTGGGGAGGATTAGCCTTAGATGGGAGCATGCCCTGCTCATCCACAGCCAGGGAGGGTCAAGGACCCTGCAGAGAGGCCAGCAAGGTGGGGTGGGAACTTGTGGGGAACAGTTCTTCTCTGACATCCTTCCCTCGAAATTAAAGGTAAGCTTTCAGCTAAGTATGAGGATGGGGAGGAGGTACCAGGGCTTGGAAGAGTGATCGCCAGTTGAGCACCTGTTTCCCAATAATAACAGCAGTTCCAGTTTATATTTGAGGAACCCAAATGCTGTTCAGAGAGGTTAAGCAATTTGTCTAAGACCACGCAGCCTAGGGAGTGGGGTGGCTCTAGGAGTAAAGCAGGCAGTCTCATGACAATTTGTACTCCCACACGGGTATAAAGGATTTGGTAAGTTATATGGAGCACCTTCACCGCGCCGACAGAGTGAGTGCTCCTTAGGCAGAAGACTTAAGTGGTTGGGCCTTTGCTCTCTTTAACACAACAGGGGTGTGGCCATGACATTTGCAAGTCCCTGGTCCCCTCTACCAGTGATTAGGTGCTAGTAGTGAGCATATTGATCCTGTTGAAGGGAGGCTAGTTTAGCAGGTGGTCCTGGTGGAGCCTGAGCCCCCAACCTAGCATACCTAGGACAGCCTTGAAGGGTGGGGCCAGTAACCAGGCACATAAGCCCTTCTCTCTCCCAGTGCACCGGCTGCTGACCCATGCCCTGGGCCACACGGCCCTGCCTGGCCTGCTCCTGAGCCTGCTGCTTGTGCCTGCTCTGGGCTGGCGGCAGGAGTGCCACCTGGGCACGCTGCGATTCCTGCACGCCTCTGCCCTGCTCTCCCTAGCCACTGGGCTGCTGGCTGTGCTGCTGGCAAGCCTTGGGGTGTCCAGTGCAGCTGGTAGCTGTGGATACATGCCTGTCCACCTGGCCATGCTGGCCGGGCAGGGTCACTGCCCTGGAGATTCCTGGGGGTTGCTGCCACCGTGGTTGCTGCCATGGCTGCTACTTGCCCTGACCCCCCTGCTCAGCTCTGAGCCACCCTTCCTGCAGCTCCTTTGTGGCCTCCTTGCTGGCCTGGCCTGTATCCTTTGCCTGAGCCCAGGGCCCATGTGGCCTGTTGGTACTGTGGCCGGGTCTCCTGGGTGGGAAAGAAGTGGTACGAAGGGGTCAGACCCAAGCAATGCCCAGTGGCTGTGCAAACACTATCTGGGAGCATCTCCCTCTGGCTATGCTCTGGGCTGGGGACTAGGGGCTCATGGCCAGGTAGAGGAGCCAATTACAATTTAAAGGGCCCCATGGGAGTGGGGGGGCACTTGGGTCCTGTTGTGAAGGTGGCATCTATGCTAAGGCAGGCAGGAGGAAGGATTCAGGCGAGAAGAGAAAGAGGGCAGGCCACACAGAGGGCACAAAGTGCAAAGGCCAGCAGTGGGAACAAGCCTAGGGTTTTCTGGGAACTGAGAGTGACAATCTGGCTGGAGGTGCAGTTGCCTTAAACATGGGCTTTTGCTCCAAAGATGCTTAAAGCCTGTGGGGGAAAACTGCCACCAGAGACAATAGGCTGCCTCTCTACCTGCATGTGGTCTTCAAGGGGAGAGCCTGTTTCTTCTGACAGGGGACACCAGCTTCCCAGGCCTGTCTGAATGGAAGCATGCTGGCTTGGCTTAGGCCAGGAGAAGATGTCAGTGGAACTTTTCCTGAGTCACAGACGTGAGCAGGCACGCAGGTCCCTGGGAACAGCAGGTTGGGATGGCTAAGGCTGGGGAGAGCCGGATTTGGGAGGAGGCACTTCTGGCTCATGCTCTTTGGTTGAGTGGCTTGTTAGGTCCCCCTCTTTGTCTTGCTGATGATGATGGGTGAAGACGCATTTCTGCAGGGCTGTAGTGAGTAAGACACCAAGGGAATGAATGACCAGCACTTTTGGCACAGAGCTGGGCATGTAAAGTAGACCCATCCTGACTGGTTTTGGTTTTCCTTGACCAACTGCCCTGCTCTGGGCAGATGCTGCCAGAGCCTTAAAGTGGCTGGAGCCCTCGGAGCAGCGACTACAGGTGATGCAACAGAGCGTCTTGTGCAGGACCCTGGCTAGATGCTGGCCTTTGAGGCTCCTTCCCACCCCAGGCAGACTGGCTGAGTTGCCTCTCACCCTTCCTGCTGGAGTGAGGTGAGGGTGGTGCTGTGACCTGGTGGTGCAAACCTTGGCAGGGACTGGCAGCCAGGCCTTTCTCTGCTTTCACCTGTTGCAGGTCTGCCATCCCTGGACCAACTTACCATGTTTCCTCTACACCCTGGTCCCATGGTGACGGCACAGCCCAGCTCCCACCAGGCCTGGGGCCTGTACAGCTGATCTGGGAGGACTTAGAGGTGGGCCTGGACTGGACTGGATCCAGCTTCCCCCCAGGGACTCCAATGTGGGCTGTCCTGGATGAGCAGATGCTGCAGGAGGGGATTCAGGCCTCACTTCTTGACAAGCCAGTCCAGGAGCCCCAGAGCCCACTGTGGCTGCCCAAGTCCTCAGTCTCCTCTCTGCGGTAAGGCGGGGTTGGGGTGGCTGGGGCCTCTGCTGTGGGGCCAGGACTGCCCTGACACTCCCTCCTTGTCCACCTCACAGGCTGCAGCAGTTGGAGCGCATGGGCTTCCCCACAGAGCAGGCAGTTGTGGCACTGGCAGCCACAGGCCGTGTGGAAGGTGCTGTGTCACTGCTTGTTGAGGGGCAGGTGGACACTGAGTCCCTGGTGACTAAGGGGGAGGGGGATGCCCACTGTAAGGGCCCTGGGCCTCCCTAACCTAGGCAGAGGGGGGGGACACAGGCTCAGCCTAAAGGCAGGTAGCCTGCGTCCCTGCTCTGTCTACTGAGGGCCACAGTGGGATATTGGGGCACCCCTGGTGGCAGGAGAGGCCCCAAGCCATGCTGCCTGGTAGTTTTTAGAATAAAAGCCAATTCATTTTCCAATCTGGACCTCATCGGAGGCAGCAGTGGCATCTGACTCCTTTGTGTTGGAGTGTCTGGTATGAACAAAGGGGTGAGTGAGCTGCGAATGGACGCTGGGTGGCCAAGGTGGGAAGGGTATCCCCTTCATGTCCCGAGATACAGGGTTCCCACACATGCTCTGTGCATCCTCTTCCAGGAAGCTGTGTTCTTCAGTGTTGGGCTGGACCCTCTGCCAGGGGGCATTCTTCATCCCTCATCTTGTCCCCAGGCCTCAGCCTAGACACACCCTCCCTGGCTGTCCTCTGTCCCAGCACACACTGAAGCCAGACTGAGTGGGATTTGGGCAGGGGGCCTTTATTGGCCAGTACATATCTACCTCCCAGTGTCTCTCACACACTGTGGGAGCAGGCAGCCCTTTCTTATCTGTGTCCTTACCCCTGACCTGGGACACAGGAGGGGCTGGAGGCTCAGGAGGCAGAACTGAGGCAAAGAGCCCCCAACTATCCAGTCAGAGATTAGACAGCCAGGCCTCAGGGTTGGGAACCCAGCACCAGGAAACAATGAAAGGAGGGAGCCTCAGGGAGCTCCCCAAAGTTTGGCTGAGGAGGGAGGAGAGTGCCCACCCCCAGCATCCTTGTGTGTGGGAGGCCTGGCCAAGCACCAGTTTCTGGCTTCTACAGTGCCTTTGCATAGATGCTTAGACAGCTGGCAAGAGGTAAGAAACCTCATGCCTGTGCCCTCTCCTTGAAGGCCTGTGTCACTCCATTTTACAGAGGGAAACAGGCCCCAGATCAAGAAAGATCTCACCTCTCGCCTAGGCTGTCACTTTCCTCTAAGGCTCCAGTCCCTGTTCTAAGACATGCATGAGGTGCCAGAACTGAGATCTGCCCACCTCTAAGGTCTAGATGGCAGAAGAGACCCTGAGGACATTAATAAATAGGCAGTGGCAGTCTCTTGGAGGAGCTGGCTTCATCCAGCCTAGGAAGGGAACCGGTGCAGTCCACCCTGAGGGTCCACCACTGCCCTCAGCCTCTCTTGTCCCGACTCCTAGAGGCCACGATCCGGTAGTTGGCTGTGTGTCCTCCCCTCTTGCCCCGAAGGAGGCTGGGGATGCCTGTGCCGGCAGGACCTGCCCCGGACCCCAGCTCTGGTTCTGCCGAAGGGAACAGAAGGAGAGTCCATGTTAGGGGATCCACGTTGGGTGTCCACTTCCCCTTGGCCTTTGGGGGTCTGGCAGGACTGGACACACTCTGCCAGGTGCAATATACCCTGGAGTAGGGGAGGCAGAGCTGTGGGGAAAAAAGGGTATCTACAGGCTGATTAGTGCCTGCCCTCCAGGAGTTTTCGGCCCTCCAACCCAATGAAAGCATTCAGGGCTTCTTGATTCCTGCTTTGTCAAGTGGGGATAATAACCGGTCTGGTTATATGAAATGTTCTGCATGGAGCAAGTGCTCCACAAAAAATAGAGGTTTTTTTTTTTTTCCAGTGCTGGGAATGGAGCGCAGGGCCTCATGCATGCTAGGCAAGTGCTCTACCACGGAGCTACACCTTTAGCTCTTTTTTTCTGTTTTCCAAGTGAAGGTATCGTACCCATAGCTGGGTAAACAGAGGCTAGAGAACAGATTTGTCCTTGGGTTAGGCCACCAATTGGGGGAAAGGACTTAAAAGGGCCAGTTTCCCCCACTGACTTACTGTGCAGCTGTGGGCAAGTTGAACCCTTGTCAGGGACTCAGCTGTCTCATCTCAAAAATCAAGGATAATTCAGTGATGGGTGGATCAGGGATCAGTGGTAGAGCGCTTGCCTAGCATGTGCAAGTCCCTGGGTTTCATCCCCAGCACTCCCCAAAATAAATAAATAAATAATAAAACCAAATCAAGGACATTGCCAGGTAAGTCTCAGAGGGTCTGGGCAGCTCCAACAGCTATTGAAGTCAGTTCCAATGGGACTATGGTGAGGTATGTCCCAATCTGGATGTAAGCTGTACCCCGAAACTGAAACAGAGTAATTGGCTTTGTCGCCACTTGGAAAACTTCCTTCAAAATCCAGAGCAGGAACTCCTTCCTCCAGGAAGCTTTCTGTGCCTCACCTCTGTCTCTCCCAAAGAGAGATCAGGAAAGGCTATTTTTCTAGCAGGAAAGGGACACTTAGCAATGAGAGCCTCAGGGACTTGGCTAAGCTTCTAGAGCCATTTCCAGGACTGACACTTGGATTCTGCTGAGCACCAGCTTCCCACTGAGGGCACTGCCAAGGAGCAGGCTGTATCCTTGCAATTCTGCCAGTGCCCCTGTGCCCTGGGGAGATGTGGGACCTCCAGAGTAGACAGGCAGGCGTAGTCACTGTTGAGGGACAGCCTTAGGCTGGAGCATAAGAGGAGGGTGGCATCCAGCATCAGCTGTAGCACCAACCAGGGTCAAGTCCTGGCCTCTCCATGTCCCAGTTAGGTGGCCTTTGGCAAGCCTAAGCAACTTCTAAGCCTCATCTGGAATGTGGACATAACATTCCTGTTGTCACACTCTTGTGATAAAATGGGTTTAATGTGAGCAGGAGTGAAAAATGGTTTTTACAGTAAATCCTGGATTATTATGGTTTCTAGATTGGTGTAGCTTTGACCCAGGTCTTCTGGAGGTCTAGTCACTAAGATTGGTCATGACATGATCAAATTTGGGGCCCTGCATTTTCCCGGGGCCCTACTTAGTACCTGGCCAGCTGGAGGGGCTTTGCTGATGGAGCCAAACGAGCCAGTGCTTTGGAGGACAAAGTGACTGGAGAAGGCATGTGAGCCCTCTGAGCCTGTTTCTTTATCTGCAAGATGGGCATTGACCACCTAGCGACCTTTTTGTAAGGGCTAGAGATGATCAGTGTAAATCCCCCAGCCCAGGCGGTAGCTGTTACTGTTATCACTGATTATAACCCAAACATAAGCACCACCTGGGTCTTTTTTTTCTTCAGGGCTGAGTTTGGAACCCAGAGGACTTGCAGACTCATTATGCATTGTAAGCAAATCCTCTACCACTGAACTGTACACCTCTTGCCCCAGCGGGTCCTACATCTCTCTGTTCCTTGCCTCTGGGCCTTAAGGCAAGCTGACTCAAGGCACCTGCTTCCTGGGCTTGTGGCCTCTGATGGGGGCATGGGCCTTCCCAGTTGCTTTCTTTTATTATTATTTTTTTTTTGGGTACTGAGGATTGAACTCAGGGGCACTAGGCCACTGAGCCACATCCCCAGCCCTATTTTATATTTTTATTTAGAGACAGGGTCTCACTGAGTTGCTTAGTGCCTTGCCTTTGCTGAGGCTGGCTTTGAACTCACCATCCTCCCGCCTCAGCCTCCCTATCCCCTGGAATGACAGATGTGCACCATTGTGCCTGGCTCTCAGCACCTTTTTAAGAAGGCTGGGCGCAGTGGCGCATGCCTGTCATCCCAGGGGCTAGGGAGGCAGAGGTGGGAGGATCACGAGTTCAAAGCCAGCCTCAGCAAAGGCAAGGCGCTAAGCAACTCAGTGAGACCCTGTCTCTAAATAAAAATATAAAATAGGGCTGGGGATGTGGCTCAGTGGCCCAGTGCCCCTGAGTTCAATCCTTAGGAAAAAAAAAAAAAAAAAAGTGCTGAGAGCCTGGGATTTGGTCCTTGGTCCTTTGGTCCCAGTGGTCCCTTGAGTCCCTTGGAGCTCAGGGTGGGATGGAGAACAGGTACCAACTGGCTTCAGGGCAAGAGTCAGAGTGTGTCTCCATTAAGACGTTGGTCTCCCCTTGTGAGAACAGGGCTTGCTTGGCTCCTCAAGTGGCCAGATGGGTGAGGAAAGAGGTCCAGGAGAGTTATTGTGAGAGGAGCCACGTGGCTGGTGAGTGGGCTTTGGAAGTGGACCCCCACACACACTTTCCAGCCTCTCAGCCTTTGCCCATGCAGGACTCTTGGACAAGATTGCCCCTTCCACCTGGCATATCCAGGAATCTTCCATGACCCAATGTAAGTGTCCCCTCTTCCAAGAAGTCTTCTCCAGCCTCCAGCAGGAAGTGACTGCTCCTCACCTACGTCCTTGGGCACTTCAGTTCCCCAAATCTCTCCAGATACCGGGGATTTACTGCTATTAATGGGCAGCTTCCCAAGGCAGGAACCCAGCTGCTCTGCAGGGCCCCTGTGCCCACCTGAAACTGGCATTCATTATATGCTCCCTGTGATTCTGTTAAATGAAGGGGTCTTGGTTCTAACCTTGACTCTCCTTCCTGCTTGGGTCCTCAGTTCCTCCTTTTATAAAACAGATGTGAGATCATGGCAAGGTGTCTCTGCACTGATGTGCTCACTGGGCTGTCAGATGGGGTGGCTGGAGGTGGGCAAGGAGGTGAGTCAGCAGGGACACCCTCACCTCAGGAGCCAGGAGCCAGGCACCAGGGGGCACTGCTCACCTGGAGCCTTGACATCCTTCTCTACCACCACAGCCTGCCTTCTTGGACCTTCTTAGTGTTGACCCTGCCAGCGTCTTCAGCCTTGACTCACCTCTCAGTAGCCTTGGGGAACAAGTCCTCTGGGCTCTCTGGCCTCTTGGCCTCTGCTCTTCTGCCCGTTCACTCTCCCCTGATCCTTGTCCTTCAGGTCCCCACCGAAACATCACCTATTCTAGGAAGCCCTCCCCGAGTGACCCCCTCCCACACACCAGCCATTCCACCATAGTACCTCTCATCTTGGTTTCAGAGCCAATGCCGGGGCTGTCCCCAGCCCCCCCAAATATGCTAAGCTCACGAGGGCAGGGATGTGTCTGATCTGTTGAAACCCATGCCAGCAAGGTGAGTGGCCCAGGCGCTCATCCACTCAAGAACCAGAGCCTTCACTGTGCCAGTCACTACCTGCTGGGCGGATGGAAGGATGAATGAGTGTCTGCTGGCCTGGGTCAAGCATCAGGAGGCAGCTTCTGCATGCCCAGGCCCTTCCCAGTCCCTTCCTGGAAGGGGCTGCCCCTGCCTGCCCACCCTGCCATTACCTGGCCAGATGATGGCTTCCAGCAGGGTGACCCGTCTGGCCAGGAGCTCCAGCTGAGCCTGCTGCTGCAGGAAGCTCTGTAAGCTAGGAGCCTGATGGGAGATTGAGAAGAGCAGACGGTGCGACTCTGGCCTCCAGGGCTGGGTAGGGAAGCTGAGGGGCAAATGGGGTGGGCAGGTACCAGGTGTCCTCAAGGTAGGGACATTTATGTGTCTCCACTGAGACCTACGTCTCCCCTCCTAAGTGGGAACAGGGTTTGCCTGGCTCCTCAAATGACCAGAAGGGTGGGGAATTGTGGGGTAAATGCCTAAGGCAATGGTCTATTTTGACCCCTGAAAGGGAACCGCAGGACAGGTTAGGAGAACCAAAGTGGAAACTGCAAGGGGGATACCTGGGCCAGGATGGTAAGTGGAGTACTATCCAGAGTCCCCTGGGGCCTGCGTCTGGCTCTGTCACCCACAGTCTGCTGCACTTCTGGAGTCTAGCTCCATGACCTACTGTCCTGTTGGTCTGGAGACTGGCTCCATCACTTGTGAATTCTACAGAGCTAGTCCGACTAGAGGCTAGATTTTACCATAATCCTCCCGTGGGCCTGGTCTCTGATGTTTTACCCATGAACTCTGCACTGCTGGAGTCTGGCTCTGTTACCCACGATCCCTTGCTGATCTAGAGTTTGGTTCCACTGCCCACCATTTCTTCCATACTCAAACTCTGTCGTCTCTGGTTCCCTGCAGGCCTGGAAGCCACGTTACCCACAATGCCCAGAGGCCCAGGTTTGACCCAAGGTGGGGAGCCAGGGTTTCCAGGGCCCCCTCTTCACCTGTGGAGGAGGGGACCAGTCATTGAGAGATGGGTGGCCTTGGCCTCTCAGGACTTGCTTAGGCCTCATGACTGGGCTTAGGCAAGTTCCACCCCAGGATAGCTTGGGGAAGGCTGACAGCAGCCGGGCTGTCTGTCCATCTGTCTGTCTCTACTCACCATAGAGCCCAATCATTGTTTCCAAGATTAAAACCCTCTCAGCTAAAATCTTCAAAGCCTCGCGTAGTTGGTGCAACCCCTCCCCCTGTGGAGGAAAGAGACAGATGCAGCCGTGATGGAGGGAGGGGAGGGGCCCTGCAAAGCCTGTCAGTGGCCAACATCCCACCCAGGACATGCACCTGCAGCCTCTCACCACCTGCCATAACCCAGAGTCCATGGACAGCCAGAACAAGACCAGGAGGGCACAAGGCAGGTGAAAGCGACCCCCGAGGGACCCATCAGAAAGTCCAGTTCAGTCTGCAAAATCCTGCTCCTCTGGAGGCAGGGGGATGCCAATCCATGGAGGCAGAACTGCTGTCCTAGAGCCTGTCACGATCCTTACCCCTCAACTGCCACGGAGCCCCACCCTGACCTCTGATCTCTGCTGCCCAACCCCATGCCAAGTGAGCTGGTCTCACTTCACCTGCACAATCTCTGCTACACCCCTGGGCCACCTTTATTCTTTACTTCATTTTTTTTCCCTTCCGGAACTGGAGATTGCATCCAGGGGTGCTCTACCACAGAGCCACATCCCTAACCCTTCGGATATTTTATTTCTAGACAAAGTCTTACAACTCAGGCTGGCCTCAGACTTGTGAGTCTCCTGCCTCAGCCTCCCAAGTCACTAGAATTACAGGTATATGTACTACATCCAGTTACTTCATATGCTTTAAGACTTTTATTATTTTTTTGTGGTGCTGGGGATCAAACCCAGGGCCTCCCACAAACTAGGCAAATACTCTACCACCGACCTCTACCCCCAGCTCCCACTTTATCTTCTTTAAATTCACTTCTCAAATTACCACATCAGCCTCACCCTATCAGCGAGATTGCCAATATTTCTACTTTATATCCACATAAATATAAAAAAGCAAGAATGCCTGGCGCAATGGCACAAGCCTGTAATCTCAGTGGCTCAGGAGGTTGAGGCAGGAGGATCGCAAGCTCAAAGCCAGCCTCAACAACTTGGCAAGGCCCTAAGCAACTCAGTGAGACCCTGTCTCTAAATAAAATACAAAAAAGGGCTGAGGATGTGGCTCAGTGGTTAAGTGCCCCTAGGTTCAATCCCCAGTACCAAAAAAAGAAAAAATAACACATTTGAGTGACATGCTGTCAGGGAACCGATGCTTAAATGCTGGCAGACCTCTGGCAAGCCAGAGCCCCTTCCCCAGAAAAGAGCGCCCATCCCCACCAGGTCCATGTTCTGGCGTGTACTCTTGCTTCAGCCTCCCAAGTAGCTGGGATTACAGGTGTGTGCAATCACACGCTGCTGAAAAACTTGAAAATGAAAATCTAGGGAAAAGTTAAAAAAAAAAAAAAATCCACTGTTTGAAGCTCTCCACCCCCAACAGGTGGCTTGCTGTTTTCACTGGTGACACCCGTCCCCTCCTAGCCTGGCCTGCCCTTTGTGCTTTGTGTCTGGGGCCTGCTGGCCTGCTGGACTTCTCTGCGGGGCTGTTATACAGATACCTCCTGCTTTTCCATGAACAAAACAGCAGGTTTGCGCCTCCTTGTTCTCTTTTACTATTTTAAGTCTCTGATTCCTCACTTCCTTTCAAAGCCAAAGCAGCACCCGAGTCTCTTAGCTCCACTGACATCTGTCTGTCCTTGTTGCACCCCCTCAGTTCCAGCCCCCACAGTCTCTCACCAGGATGACCGTGGTGGCCTTCTGCCTAGTCTCTTTCTTTTTCTCCCATGTTGTCCCTCTTCCCATCTGTTCTCCACATGGCCATCAGAAGGATATTTTGTAAAGAAAAAATATGATCACATCACTCCTCTGCTTATAAATACTTCAATGACTCCCTGGATGTCTACAAAACGAAGTTCAATTTCCTTTGTAAGGCCTCCTAAGACCTGAAAGCCTCTTTAGCCTCTGTCTCACTCCTTGTCACTCCAGGTATATGCAGCTCCTCAAATACCCAGGGCTCACTCTTGCCCCAGGGCCTTTGCACATGTTCTTGCTCCTGTCTAAACATCTTTTGCCTGGTTTTGCAGCTTTCAGGTCTAGTCCATCTCCACAGAGAAGACACTACAGCATCTTCCATCACAGTTGAACGCCGTATGGTCAGTGTCCTATGGATGGTCATTAGGGGTCTCTTACCTGCAACCCACACTAATCACCCTAAGAATGGGGACTGTGTCCACATAGCATCTGTGTCCAGAGTGCCCATCCCTGGGCCTGGTACCACAGACAAGGGGAATGGTAGCTGGTTTCCTAGCCCCTCTGGGAGCTTAAAAGCCTGGGCTCCAGTTTTGGCTGTGCTGGGGCTTTTCTCTGCAGAGTTGGGCCTGTTTGCCTGTCTGAATAAGGGGTAAAGGCGTCCAATCTATCTAGACGGAGTGGCTCAGGCTCCTGTAGTGTACTTCTGTGGTCACTGGGTGTCACTGCAGAGCCATAGCTATGCCAGGTCAACATCTTTGAAAGATGTGCTAAGCGGGGGTGAGGGGGGTGGGGGGGTTGGTAGGTGGAGTGTACACAGGCGCCCATTCTCACCTACTTCCAACAGAGCTGGCCCCCTTGCAGTCCCCAAAGCCTCATGCAACCCCCAGCCCAGCAGGCCCCCTCCCAGGCAGGCAGGAAGCAGGCCCAGAGGAGCAGGTGGACAAGGGGGAGAAAGGTAAACGAACAGGGGCCCTGCTACCTCTTGGGGGGCCCCTCCCACAGGTGGTCCTGGTTTCGAGGCCTGGTGTGGGGTAGGCCAAGCATCCTGATCCCCTGCCAGGGCTCTCCCTGCAGCGATGAACTGCACAGTTTAATTCTGCCTCTACCTTGCTTATCTTGCCTTTCCTGGACCGGGCGGAAAACGTGTTTCCAGAATGTGGGTCTCTAGGAGAGGAGAGTGAGGGCCCTGGGGATGCAGAGGACTGGGTTCACATGGATCTGTCCCGACCCCCAGCTCAGCTCATTACCACACAGGAATTGAAGAGTCCTGGAGGGAGGGGTTGGGGGGTGGCTGGGGAAGGCCAGCAAGCAACTGGGAGAGGTAGCAGGGCTCCATAAGTCATGGAGGGGGACTCGTGCAGGGTGGGGGGGCTCCCACGGCTGTATCCATCACTGACCCCACAATCAGGAACTGAGAGGGCAGGGCAGATACTGGGTGCTGCCCACAACCCCACTAGTGTCTGGGAGAAAGTAGGGTGTCTCAGCCAGACTGCATGGGGAGGGAGGTGCAATCCCACCCTTCAAAGGTGCACCCCAGTTGTCTGTCTTGTAGAAGTATCTGCCCCCACCTGGTCCATTTTCCAAATATCTCCTATATCAGTGATGGTTTCCAGGCCCCCACATTGTGGGACTTTGGGGCATGCTACATTCTAGGCTCTTGGTCCTTCCCCCTCATGTCTCTTGGAGTAGATTTCTAGGCCCTGAAATGCATTTGCTGCAATTATCTCCAATGATTGTGGAGGTTTCCAGGACCCCACATTAATTGTGTGATTTCTGATTGTGCTGTTTCTAGGTTCCCTTATCATGTACTGTCTTTTTTAAAAAATATTTTTAGCTATAGATGGACACAATACCTTTATTTTTATGTGGTGCTGAGGATCAAATCCAGTGCTTCATACGTGCTAGGCAAGTGCTGCTCTATCACTGAGCCACAACCCCAGCCCATGTAGTCTGTCTTCTGTGTATCTCTTTCTTTCCTTCCTTCCTTCTCTCCCTCTCTTCCTTCTTTTCTCAGGGTCTACCACTGAGCTATATTCCCATCCCTATTTTTATTTTATTCTTTCCTCCACATTATGTTTTTTTCTTTTGGTACCGGGGATTGAACTCAGGGGCACTGAGCCACTGAGCCACATCCCCAGCCCTATTTTTTATTTTATTTAGAGACAGGGTCTCACTGAGTTGCTTAGTGCCTTGCTGTTGCTGAGGCTGGCTTTGAACTTGAGATCCTCCTGCCTCAGCCTCCTGAGCTGAGATTACAGCTGGGATTACAGGCATGCACCACGATACTCAGCCACCACATTATCTTATTGGGGCATTATGGTTGTACATATCGATGGCCTATTTATTTTATTATGAGACAAGGTCTTGCTAAGTTGCTGAGGCTGGCCTCAAAGTTGTGATCCTCCAGCCTTGGCCTCCTGAGTTTGCTGTGATGACAAGGGTGTGCCACTGCACCCAGCTATACATGACAACTTCTGGGTCTCCCTTCCTAACCTTTGTCTTTGTATATAACAGCATCCAGATCCTCTCATCCTATTTTTCACGCTTCTCCTGTGCATGTGACCGTTCCTCTTGGGTCTCCTACATATGTGATGATATCTAGGATCCTGTGTTATTTATAGGTCTTATGGATACAGTGGGGTTGGGTCTCCTGACCTCATTAACCATGCCGAATGTGTACATAACAAGGCCACCCTTCCCAGGCTTCCTGGATTCCCTATGTATAGGTGATATCTAGGTTTCCTGTCCCTTCACCACAGGCCTCTGTGCACCTCTCAACCTCTAGGCCTTCCTTCTTATGCATCATGGTGCTCTCTCTCTCCTTCCTTTTTGTAGTGCTAGAGATCAAACCCAAGGGCCTCACTCATGCCAGGTAAGTGCTCTATCACTGAGCTACATCCCCAGCCCTGCTTCATGACTTTCCTACAGTCCCTGTTCTGTTCTTCCGCATCTTCAGGCTTCCTTTTCTTCCACAGAGAGCGGGGCAGAAGCCAAAGTCCTTGCCAGGAAGGATTCACATGGTAGCAGGGGATGCAGTCTGGCCTGAGTTAACCCAAACTACCCAGCAGAACAGGCAGAGCCACCCTGGCCTTGAAAGGTCACAGAAGGAAAGTGGAGGCAGAGACAAAGAGACAGAGAACGTGGGGTCTGCTGATAGGGCCAGTTCCGCTCAGCTGGGAGTGATGGAATGGGGGAGAGGGCTGGACTGAGATTTGCCAAGGCTCCTGCCTGGGAGATCAGGTTGTAGTGGGGATATGGACGGGGCATACTGATGAGAGGATCCTCCCATGAGCACCCAGGGCAGGAGAAGACCTGGAGGTGGAGGCTGGACCAAAGCTTACCCAGTGGCTCTTCTCACCAGGATCTCCCTTGGGGCCAGGCTCTCCCTGCAAGGAGAGACAGAGATAGATGTAAGAGAGGGAAGGAGAAAGAGTAAAGAGGGAGGGAGAAGAGGAAAGAGAGAAGGATGGAGGGGGGACAGAGGGAAGAAGACTTAGAAAAACAGACAGATTGGTGAGGGGTATAGCTCTGTGGTAGAGCGCCTGCCTAGAATGTGTGAAGCCCCAGGTTTAATCCCCAGCACTGCAAAAAACAAAGACACCCACAGAGAGCATCTTGTATTGGACTACCATTAGATAAAAAGTCAAATACAGCTATTGCTGGGCGAGATGGCACATGCCTATAATCCCAGCAACTTGGGAGTCTGAGGCAGGAGAATTGCCAGTGAGGCCAGTCTGGGCAACTCAGCAAAACCCTGTCTCAAAACAAAAATAAAAAGGACAGAGGCCAGGCGTCATGGTACATGCCTGTAATCCCAGTAGCTCAGGAGGCTGAGGCAGGAGGGTCTCAAGTTCAAAGCCAGCCTCAGCAACTTAGGCCCTAAGAAACTTAGTGACATTCTGTCTCAAAATAAGAAATAAAAACAGCTAGAGATGTGGCTCAGTGGTTAAGCACCCCTGGGTCCAATCCCTGGTACAAAAAAAAAAAGACTAGGGATGTTGCTCAGTGGTAAAACCCCTATGGGTTCTATACCACAAGAAGAAAAAAAGAAAGAAAAAAGCAACTCTTGAAGGCAATGGAAAGTGGTAAAGAGCAGTCAGAAAGAGAACATTGAACTCTTAGAAGAAGGAAACCACTCTGGGTAAAATTCATATATTTAATTTTTCCTCAGAAGGGATGGCCTGGTAAATAGAGTTCAAGGAGCAATCTTTGGTTTTATTTGCCCGAGGAGTTAGAGATTGGAGTTGAAGCTGCCAGAGAAGGAGGGAATTGTGGAGGAAGGCTGGATATCAGGGAGCCACAAGAAAGGGAACAAAATCTGCATAAATGCTGTCCTCTAGCCCTTCAATGATCCACAGGGCAGAATTCCAAGGAGCCCAGGAGAGAATCAATTTTTTTCCTGAACCAATCAGAAAAAATCCTATGACCAAAGGCAAAACCAAAATGGGCTTCCCCTATAAAGCCTAAAACTAAGTTTCCCAAGGAGCAAGATGACCCATTAGTAATTTAATTGTGCTAAAACAAAACACTGTTCAGAATATAATAAAATCCAAAGTATCTTCAATATATCATTGTCTAGTATGCAATAAAAACATTGTAAGATATAAAAAACAGGAAAACATGACCCAAATTCAAGAGAAAGATCAGTCAACAGAAACAAATCAAGCTAGGCACAGATGGTGGCACACACCTACAGTCTCTGCTACTTGGGAGGCTAAAGCAGGAGGATCACAAGTTCAAAGTCAGCCTGAGCAACTTAGCAAGAACTTGTCTCAAAATAAAACAAAAAGGCCTAGGGGCATAGCTCAGTGATAGAGCACTTGCCTAGCATGTGTGAGGCCCTGAGTTCTATCCTCAGTGCCACACACAAAACAAACAAACAAACAAAAAACCTGATAGTACTTCAAAGAGAAACAGATGAATCCTACAATAGTCTCCACCATTACACCTGAAGACTTTAACACTGGTTTATCAGAAATGGATAGATTTAGCTGGCAGAAAATCAGTGAGGACGTGCTTGAACTCAATAGCACCATCAATCAACTGTGTATAATTGAAATTTATAGACTACTTCATCCAACGACAGCAAAGTACACATTCTTCTCAAGCTTAAGAAGAATATTCACCAGATAGATGACACAGGGCCATAGAATACACCTCAACACATTTAAAAGAATAGAAATCATACAATGTATTATCTCAGACTACAATGGAATTAAATTAGAAATCAACTACAGAAGGATAACTAGAAAAATTATAAAATACTAGGAGATTAACATACTTTAGTATATAGGTCAAAGAAGGGATCTCAAGAGAAATGTAAAGATGATTTTTAAAATACTTTTTGTTGTAAACAGTATCTTTATTTTTAAAATTTTTTAGTTGTTGATGGATTTTTATTTTATTCATTTATTATTTATATGTGGTGCTGAGGCTCAAACCCAGTGCCTCATGCATGCTAGGCAAGCACTCTACCACTGAGCTACAGCCCCAGCCCTCTTTTTTTTTTTTTTTAATTTTTTTTTAGTTCTTGATAGATCTCTATTTTATTCATTTATTATTTATATATGGTGCTGAGGATCGAACCCAGTGCCTCACGCATGCTAGGCAAGCGCACTACCACTGAGCTACAGCCTCAGCCCCCCAGCCCTCTTTATTTATTTTTATGTGGTGCTGAGGATCGAACCTGGTGCCTCACATGTAGGAGGCAAGTGCTCTACCACTGAGTTACAGCCCCAGTCCTAAAAGTGTTTTTGAATTAGAAAAGACCATCCCTAAGGTCCCTGAAGGCCTGGTTACACCAGAGGTGAGGTATTGGTAACCTGCAGAGACACTACAAGATTATAGGGTACGAACTGTAATACCTCAGATTGGCACTGCTACAGAGGAAGATACATGAACAACATGAAAAAACAAGGGAAGAAAATGCCCTAGTCAAACCAAGATGCTATAATAATAGAATCCATTGACAGCACACTAGATAAAATATCAGAGAAGGAGTTCAGGATGTACACAATTAAAATAATCTGTGAAGCACAGAATAATATAAGAGAGCAATTACAGGCAACCATTGATCAATCCAATGAAGAGATTAGAGAGCAAATACAGGCAACCATTGATCAATCCAACAAAGAGATAAGAGAGCAAATACAGGGAGCAAAAGATTACTTCAAGAAAGAGACAGACAGCCGAGCATGGTGGCTCAAGCCTGTAATCCCAGCACTTAGGGAGGCTGAGACAGGAGAATCACGAGTTCAAAGCCAGCCTCAGCAATGGTGAGGTGCTAAGCAACTCAGTGAGACCCTGTCTCTACATAAAACACAAAATAGGGCTGGGGATGTGGCTCAGTGGTTGAGTGCCCCTGAGTTCAATCCCCAGTACCAAAAAGAAAAGAAAGAGACAGACTCTGGGAAAAAAAAAAAAAAAAAAAACAGAAATCCTTGAAATGAAGGAAACAATAAACCAAACAAAAAATTCATTAGAAAGCATCACCAACATACTAGATAACTTGGAAGACAGAACCTCAGAAAATGAAGATAAAATATATAATCTTGAAAATAAAGTTGACTATACAATGAAGAGGGTAAGAAACCATGAACAGAACATCCAAGAATTATGGGATAAAATGAAAAGACCAAATCTAAGAATTATCAGGATAGAGGAAGGCACAGAGATACAAACCAGAGGAATGCACAGTCTCTTCAATGAAATAATATCAGAAAATTTCCCAACCATGAAGAATGAATTGGAAAATCAAATACAAGAGGCTTACAGGACACCAAATGTACAAAACTACAACAGATCCACACCAAGGCACATAATAATGAAAATGCTGGTGCACACCTGTAATCCCAGTACTTTGGGAGGCTGAGACAGGAGAATCGCTAGTTCAAAGCCAGCCTCAGCAATGGCAAGGCACTAAGCAACTCAGTGAGACCCTGTCTCTACATAAAACACAAAAAAGGGCTGGGGATGTAGTCGAGTACCCCTGAGTTCAATCCTCAGCACCAAAATAAATAATAATAATGAAAATGCCTAACATACACAATAAAGATAGACTTTTAAAAGCTGCAAGCGAGAAGTTTCAGATTACATACAGGGGGAAACCAATTCGGATTTCAGCAGATTTCTCAACCCAGACCCTCAAAGCCAGGAGATCCTGGAACATCATATACTAAGCTCTAAAAGAAAATGGGTGCCAACCAAGAATCTTATATCCAGCAAAATTAAGCTTCAGATTTGATGATGAAATAAAAACCTTCCACAATAAACAAAAGTGAAAAGAATTTACAATGAGAAAGCCTGTGCTAGAGAACATTCTCAGCAAAATATTCCATGAGGAGAAAATGAAAAACAACAAGGAAAACTGGCAAAGGGAAGGAACTACACTAAAGGAAAAGCCAATCAAAGGAGAAACCAAGTCAAGTCAAAAAACAAAAATAAGCCAAAATGAACAGGAGTACAAATCATATTTCAATAATAACCCTGAAATTAATGGCCTAAACTCATTAATTAAAAGACATAGACTGAGGGGCTGAGGTTGTGGCTCAGTGGTAGAGCGCTTGCCTCGCATGTGTGAAGCACTGGGTTTGATCCTCAGCACCACATAAAAATAAAACAAAATAAAGACACTGTGTCCATGTATAACTAAAAAATATTAAAAAAAAAAAGACATAGACTGGAAGATTGGATTTTAAAAAAAATTAACAATATGCTGCCTTCAAGAGACTCCTCTCATAGAAAAAGACATCCATAGACTAAAGGTGAAAGGATGGGGGAAAAAATACCACTTCAATTGTAAATAAGCAGGGGTTTCCATCCTCATATCAGATAAAGTGGACTTCAAACCAAAGATAGTCAGAAGGGATAAAGAAGATAGTTTCATACTGCTTAAGGGAACCATACATCAACAAGACATAACAATCATAAATATCTATGCCCCAAACAATGGAGCATCCACATATATCAAACAAATCCTTCTCAATTTTGAGAATCAAATAGACCACAACACAATAATACTGGGTGACTTTAACACATCTCTCTCACCACTGGACAGATCTTCCAAACAAAAACTAGACAAAGAAACCACAAAACTCAAAAATAAAATCAATAATTTAGAATTAACAGATATATACAGAATATTTCATCCATCAACAAGTGAATACACTTTTTACCTCAACATTGTAAAAGCTATCTATGCAAAACTGAAGGCCAACATCATCCTAAACGGAGAAAAATTGGAAGCATTCCCTCTAAAAACGGCAACAAACCAGGTGCAGTGGTGCATGCTTGTAATCCCAGCACTTTGGGAGGCTGAGACTGGAGGATCGGGAGTTCAAAGCCAGCCTCAGCAACGGCGAGGCACTAAGCAAGTCTGTGAGACTCTGTCTAAATAAAACACAAAACAGGGCTGGGGATGTGACTCAGTGGCCAAGTGCCCCTGAGTGCAATCCCTGGTACCAAAAAAAAAAAAAACAACAACAACAAAAAATGGCAACAAGACAGGGATGCTCTCTTTCACAAATTCTATTCAACACAGTCCTTAAAACTCTAGCCAGAGCAATTAGACAGACGAAAGAAATTAAAAGGACACAAATAGGAAAAGAAGAACTTAAACTATCATTATTTGCTGACGACATGATGCTTTACTTAGAGTATACAAAAAATTCCACCAGAAAACTTCTAGAATTAATAAATGAATTCAGCAAAGTAGCAGGATATAAAATCAATACCTATAAATCAAATGTATTTCCATACATCAGTGATGAACCCTCTGACAGAGAAATCAGGAAAACCACCCCATTCACAATAGCCTCAAAAAAATAAAATACTTGGGGATCAATTTAACAAGAGGTGAAAGACCTCTACAATGAAAACTACAGAAACAAAAGAAAAAAACTGAAAAAGACCTTAGAAGATGGAAAGCTCTCCCATGCTCTTGGTTAGGCAGAACCAATATTGTCAAAATGACCACATTACCCAAAGCGCTATACAGATTCATCGTGATGCCAATTAAAATCCCAACATCATTCCTTATAGAAATAGAAAAAGCAATCAAAAAATTCTTTTGGAAAAATAAGAGACCCAGAATAGCCAAAGCAATCCTTAGCAAGAAGAGTGAAGCAGGAGGCATCACAGACCTTAAACTATATTATAAAGCTATAATAACAAAAACAGCATGATATTGGCACCAAAATAGACATGTATACCAATGATATAGAATAGAAGATGCAGAGACAAACCCACATAAATACAGCTATCTCATACTAGACAAAGGTACCAAAAACATACAGTGGAGAAAAGATGGCCTCTTCAACAAATGGTGCTGGGAAAACTGGAAATCCATATGCAGTAAAATGAAACTAAACTCCTGTCTCTCACCATGCACAAAATTCAACTCAAAGTGGATCAAGGACCTAGGAATTAGACCAGAGACCCTGCGCCTAATTGAGGAAAAAG
Organism: Geosciurus inauris; assembly: GCA_004024805.1. Classification (NCBI taxonomy): domain Eukaryota; kingdom Metazoa; phylum Chordata; class Mammalia; order Rodentia; family Sciuridae; genus Geosciurus; species Geosciurus inauris. The sequence continues at coordinate 3,028 of PVHX01013972.1, read as the reverse complement.
TAGGCCCAAATCTTCATCATGTCGGATTAGGCCCTGACTTCCTTAACAAGACTCTTAAAGCACAAGAAATAAAACCAAGAATCAATAAATGAGATGGATTCAAACTGAAAAGCTTCTTTTCAGCAAACGAAACAATCAATGAGGTGAACAGAAAGTCTACATTCCAGGAACAAATTTTTGCCACACGCACATCAGATAGAGCACTGATCTCCAAGATATATAAAAAACTCAAAAAACTTAACACTAAAAAAACAAACAACCCAATCAATAAATGGGCTAAGGAGCTGAACAGACACTTCTCAGAAGTAGTTACACAAACAATCAATAAATATATGAAAAAGTATTCAATATCTCTAGCCATTAGAGAAATGCAAATCAAAACTACTCTAAGATTTCATCTCACGCCAGTCAGAATGGCAGTTATAACAATAGCCAGGCATGGTGGTGCAAACCTGTAATCCCAGCATTTAGGGAGGCTGAGACAAGAGAATCACAAGTTCAAAGCCAGCCTCAGCAACAGTGAGGCGCTAAGCAACTCAGTGAGACCCTGTCTCTACATAAAACACAAAATAGGGATGGGAATGTGGCTCAGTGGTCGAGTGCCCCTGAGTTCAATCCATGGTACCAAAAAAAAGTACAAACAACAAGTGTTGGTGAGATGTGAAGGAAAAGGCACACTCATACATTGCTGGTGGGACTGCAAATTGGTGCAACCAATCTGGAAAGCAGTATGGAGATTCCTTAGAAAACTTGGAATGGAACCACCATTTGACCCAGCCATCCCACTCCTCGGTCTATACCCAAAGGACTTAAAAGTAGCATACTACAGTGACGCAGCCACTTCATTCAATGTTTATAGCAGCTTAATTCACAATAGCTAAACTGTGGAACCAACCTAGATGCCCTTCAACAGATGAATGGATAAAGAAACTGTGGTATATATACACAATGGAATATTACTCAGCATTAAAAGAGAATCAATTTATTTGCAGGTAAATGGATAGAGTTGGAGAACATCATGCTAAGTAAAGTAAGCCAACCCCAAAAAACCAAAGGCTGAATGTTCTAATGCTGATCCATAATGGGGGAGGGGGCATGGAAATAATGGAGGAACTTTGGTCAAAGGGGAGAGAAGGGGAGGGGATGGGACATGGGGGCAGGAAAGATGGTGGAATGCGATGGACAACAATGCCCTAGGTACATGTATGACAGCACATATGGTCTAACTCTATATTGTGTACAACCAGAGAAATGAAGATTTGTGCTCCATTTGTGTACAATGAATCAAAATGCATTCTGCTGTCATGTATACCTAATTTGAATAAATAAATTTAAAAAAAAATAGTAAAAAGTTTTTGAATTAAATGAAAATTATTTATGCATGCTAAGCATGTGCTGTACCACTGAGCTACACCCTCAGCCCCTAACTCATTTTATGAGGCCAGAATCACCTTAATATCATAACAAAAGACATTATAAGAAAACTACAAATTAATATCTTTCATGAGCATAGACACAAGTCTTCAACAAAATATTAACAAATCAAGTCCAACAATGTATAAAACTAAGTATACACCATCAGTGAATGACATTTATCTCAATGTGCAAGACTAGATTAGCACTCAAAAATCAATTAATGAGGGGCTGGGATTGTAGCTCAGCGGTAGAGCGCTTGCCTCGCATGTGTGAGGCCCTGGGTTCGATCCTCAGCACCACGTACAAGGCAATAAAATAAAGACATTGTGTCCATCTACAATTAAAAAATATTAAAAAAAAATCAATTAATGAGTCAGGTGTAGTGGTGCACTCTTGTAATCCCAAAGGCTTGGTAGGCTGAGATAAGAGAATCGCAAGTTCAAAGCCAGCCTCAACTACAGCAAGGTGCTAAGCAACTCAGTAAGACCCTGTCTCTAAATAAAACATAAAAATAGGGCTGGGGTGGGCTGGGATTCTGGCGCAGTGGTAGCGTGCTCGCCTAGCATGCGTGAGGCACTAGGTTCAATCCTCAGCACCACATAAAAATAAAATAAAGATATTCTGTCCATCTACAACTAAAAAAATAAATAAATATTTAAAAAAAAATAGGGCTGGGGATGTGGCTCAGTGGTCGAGTACCCCTGAGTTCAATCCCTGGTACCAAAAAAAAGCAATAGTCAACTGCTTTCCTCTATATCAGCAACAAACAAGTGGAATTTGAAATAAAAAACATTACTAGTCCTTTTTCCAATCCCCAAAATGAAATATTTAGGTAGTAAAAATATGACAAAGTATGTACAAGATGTATATAAGAAAAACCTCAAAATTCGGATGAAAGATAAAGAAGTGCTTAATAGAGATGTTCTGTGTTCATGGAAAGACTAGATATTGCCAAGATGTCAGTTTTCCCCAACTTGATCTATAGACTCAATGCAATCCAAATCAAAATCCAATCAAGGGTTGTGCATGGTGGCTACATGACTCTAATTCCAGCGACTTAGAAGACTGAGACAAGAGGATTGCGAGTTTGCAGCCAGCCTCAGCAATTTAGCAAGGCCCTAAGCAGCTCAGTGGGACCGTGTCTCAAAATTAAAAATAAAAAGGGCTGAGGATGTAGCTCAGTGGCAATGTGCCCCTGGGATCAATCCCCAGTATGCATGTATATCATAGCAAGGTATTTTGTGATATCAGTGAAGTTATTTTAAAGCTTTTATGGATTGCAAGTTCAAAGCCAGCCTCAGCAATGGCGAGGCGCTAAGGAACTCAGTGAGACCCTGTCTCTACATAAAACACAAAATAGGGCTGGGGATGTGGCTCAGTGGTCGAGTGCCCCTGAGTTCAATCCCTGGTACTAAAAAAAAGCTTTTATGGAGACGCAAAGGACCCAGAATAGCCAACTCATTATTTTTCTTTATTTGGGTCCTAGGAGTTAAACCCAGGGCCATTTTACCCAGTCCTTTTGATTTTTTTATTTTGAGATAGAGTCTTGCTAAATTGCTGAGGGTCTTGGTAAGTGTTCTCAAACTTGTGATCTTCCTGCCTCTGCCTCCTG